>VXBB01013585.1:113260-125217 GCA_013399915.1 Illadopsis cleaveri | reverse complement strand
GGAGAGGAGGTGACAAGGACAGCACAGCCCAGGCACAGAGCAGCTCAGGGGAGCTGGGAAGGGCAGCCAGGCTGACCCCAGAGCCGGCCCTGCCTCTCAGGAGGGGTGTGTGCAGCAGGGAGGAAGCCGAGTGTGAAATGTGTGGGAAACCTCCAGAGGAAGAGCGGAGGAAGCCACGCAGAGCTGGACTGGGTGAGACAAGGAGAGGGGAGGCTGCATTCCTGCCCCCAGCTTATTTGGAGGAAATCACCATAAGCCCTTTCAGGAACATCTGACCATCTGCCTGTGAATATCCATCCTTTTGTCTCCCAGTGCTGCAGGCTCTTTATCCCCCTTCTTCTCTATTCCCAGCGCGTCTCCTTGCAATTCCACAGTCAGATTTGTGCCAGGTGGTGCAGGACAGACAACACAGGAATGAGGGACCAGAGTGTCTCAGGCATTGTTTGCTGAAGTTTTTTTGGGCTTTCTTTGTCCAACCGTCTCTGTGTGGAACTTCAGGAACAGCAAATGTACTTGTGGCAGATAAAGGCTGGACTTATAAAGGGTGAATAAATGTTTTGTGGTACTCAGTCTTAACTTCCACTCCTCCCCTCCAGACCAAGGAGCTGGTGCTGTTTGCTCTGGCAAGTGTCAGGCTGGAAGCCCCTTGGAGCTGACAGGAGGGAGCAGGCAGGTGGACGGGCTGTGTTTGCCCAGTGACCCCAGCCTTACACGCCTTTTTTAATTCCATTTTTCCACGGCACCTCCCTGAGCTCAGCCTTGACTCGGGGGTGGGCTGCCCTGCCGGAGAACAATGGAGATGTGGAGCGAGAGATTAGTGAACAAAAGCTTAGGAGTGTCTGCGTTCAAATTAAGTAACAGATGGACCTGGTCTGTGTGGGAGCTGATAACGGTTATAAAAAGGCCATCACCAGACTGTGGCCAGCCCACCCTGGAAAAAACCCACTCAGTCGTAAATCCTCTCTGCTGTTATAGCTGCCTGTGCGAGTAAGGCTTTATTTTTACCAGCTATCATAAACCAGCAAGACTTATTTTAAGATGCATGGCTTGTTGCTGCTCAGCTAAAAGGGTGCCAGCTCTCTGACAGACACCTCCCAACAGAGATGTGCCCGCCTGGGCAGGGAACACGAGGCAGAATTCACCCAGAGAAGGCAAAGGCAGCCTCACAGAGCAGTGTTTGGCATCCACATGGCTCTGGGCTTTGCTCTCCTCCACTCTTAGGCAGCTCACTGGTGGCACTCCTGTGAAACGCTGATCGTGAGAGGGTCTCTGGTGGTCCCAGCTGGAGCAGGACCCCAGAGGGTGAAGCTGTGTGGAACACCACCAAGTATTTGTGTTCATCTGAAGGTGTAAGCACTTGGGATTTTGCCCTTAATTCACTCTCTTCCTGCTCACCAGGACAGAAGGTGACGAGATGCCTGACTTCAAACAGGGTACGTGCAGTTCTCAAATCAAATCTTAACCTGTTTAAATCTCCTGATTTAAATCTCCTGATTTAAATCTCCTGACTTAAACTGGGACCTTAAAGACCTGACTGCATTTGCTGCAGAGAGGGCTCATTAGCACACAGGCCATGCACACAGGCTTTTTTCTTCCTTTTCTTTTTTTTAGTTTTTTCTTTCCTCCTCCTCCTTTTCTTCTTTGTTTTCCTTTTTTCTTTTTTTTTTTTTTTTTTTTTTTTTCCTTTTGGACAGGAGGATTTACTGTTCTGCCTCCTAACCAGACAGCAAAGCACACCCACCCTGAGGAGTGTGGCAGGTTGCTCTCAAGGAGATATGGAACCCTCTTAGGTCAAAAGCCTCTCTGCAAAGCACCTCCTTCTGCAGCCAAACATTCCTCCTATCTCCCAGGCAGGCAGGGAAGTGTAGGTGTTGCCTGGGAAGACCACACAGAGCTTTCTGATGGTTTCCCCAAGCCTGGTTTCATCACGTTGGGGTGCAGCTGCAGACAGACTGTCTCAAATCACCATCTGACCAGGGCATCTACAGCTCAGAGTTTCACAACCTCAGCTTGCTGGGGCATTGCAGCGTGGGTAGAGATGAGATGTTAAGGTCCTGCAGATTGGCACCTTCACAGAAATGACCTCATTTTATTAAAATGGGGTCTCCTCTGTCCCAGCAGAGGTGCCTGGAGGTACCAGCCCCACAAAGGGACCCTCATGCTGCTGTCATCAAGGAGAAAATGGACATTTATACTACATTTAATACCCTGCAGATGTGGCTGTACAAGCCTTGCCCAACATCTTAATCTGGGCCTGATCTGAGCCTAGCTCTCCTGTTTTCCCAAGCTCATCCCCTGGGTTCTGGCTCTTCTCCTGGAAAGGACTGACTGTACGAGCGAGTCGGGAAGGAAGCAATATTTGTGGATGACTAATACCCAATACTTAAAAGAGATTAGGATGGAAGCAGCAAGGGCTCGAGAGTTTCCAGCATGTCAGATTGCATCCCTCTCTGGAATATACTTCAGGCCAACTTCAGCTCAGAGAGAAGATGGAAAGAGCTGGAATTTGCCCCTCAAAACTAGGGATGAAGGGCAGTGGAGGGGGAACAGAAAGGAAGCATGAACAGGAAAGTTGTTATTTACCATTCCCTTCATTCCTGAATTGCTTCTTCCTTCCCAACAAACCCAAGGCTGAACTGAAAGTCTTATTTCCCTTGTGTGAGCAACAGGGAATAGGGCATGGAGCTTCTGCCAGGGGATTAGTCCTGCCCAGACCACATCCTTGCCTTGCTGCTGGCCTCTGGGGTCAAGCCCCTCACACAGATGCTTTGGGCTTCCAGTGTTAGGCAGAGTCTCCAGGAGGGAAAAACAGGGGCAGGTGGCCTTGCTGTGTGGTTCTGAGGCAGGAGAGCTTCTCCTTACAGCTGCATCAAGGTCTTGGCAAAAACAAACCAGAGGAGAAATCTGGATCTCTTAGCCAGGAATGTATCAAACCAGCCAGGACGTGCTCAGTGCTGGTCTTGCCATTTTCATTAACAAATGGGCAGCCTAATTACACCTTCACACTGGGCTGGCTCGCAGCCAGCGCCAGGGAAATCAGTGCAAAAAATGGGACATGAGGGGATCCCAGGAGGGCAGCTCATCCCCACCTCTGCTTTAGGGCATGGAAACTCCAGTGATGCAGCTGGCAGGGCCCCTGGAACCCTGAGGAAGCCGAGGGTCTCCCATGCAGTGTTTCCCCCTCATCATTTCCATCTGCCCAAGTGCTGTAACACTTCTCAGCTCAGCCTCAGTCCCTCCACGTTCAGCATCCCCTGGAACTCAGCAAGGATGTACAGTTCCAGTTCACTGGAGGAAAAAAACGAGGAATGGAAATCACAGGAAGAGCAGAGGCAGACGCTATCTCAGGGAGCAGTGGGTATGGCACTCTGTGACCTGTTTACCAGATGAGAATGACTTGCAGCAGCAAATCCCAGGAACAAAGATGGGGAGCACTGGAGGGCAGCGGGAACTTTCACACAGGGCAGATTTGAAACCAACCCTTCCTGCCTATTCCCACTTGCCTCCCATTGTTTCCTCAGCCAGCCCTAAGAACTGCCATGCAGGCACATCCTACGTTATTTCTCACTTCAGCAAGTCCCCTTCCTCCCCAAAGTGGCAGATGCTGGTACCAAATTAGTGCAAAGTGGGAGGCAACCAGCAGATAACTATCACAAGAGCCAGGGGCAATGGTGTTCCTGCTGTCCTCTCCCTTCCTCCCAGCAGGACTCTCCTGGCAGCAGGCAGATGCTGAGGGATGAAATCCAGGACAGAGTGGGGCCAGCGAGACGTGACAGGGATCTATGGCCAGTGTCAGGGAGAGGGAATGAACTGCAGCGGGAAAAGGGGCAAGTGCCTTTATTTTTGGCTCAAGTGGGAATTTGAGTCAAGGATTGCTGAGAATCTCAGAAGCCACGGTGACGTTTTCCAGGCTGAGAGCCAGCTGAGGCACAGACTTGATCTCAGCAGGTATTTGACTTCCCTGGGAGCCGGGAGGCTCGGTACCTGCCTGACCCTGGCTTCTGATGAGGACACACATTTCAGAGGCTGCCTGCAATGCAAAGACAGGAAATAAGCGGATATGCTATCAGCACCAGGCTTTGCAGTGCTCCTTAGTGTCTGGCTGTGTCCCAACCATCAATACAGAGACTTGCAGGGGTTTAGCCTATAATCCTCTATTCCTCTGTCTGTGACTCTAATCTCCTGATCCTCCCTTCTCCTCCAGCCTAGAGCTTGACCAGCAAAACACGGATCCGAGGTTCTGCTTATTGAAGACCAACCATGTCATCTTCCTGTGGAAAATGGGAGTTGGGAAGAGAGCAGCAGTCATCAGAGCCAAGAGCCGGGAGTAGGCTGGAGAAGGGAACAGGAGAGGGCGTGAGCAAGCACACAGAGAAATCATTTATGACAAGACTGAAAGCAGCTCTCGTTTTAAGAACATTTCCTCCAATTTTACGGGGTAATTTTTGCCTTTTTTTTCCCCCCCCCGCGCGCGCGTAATTCCAGCCCCGGGTACAAACCGCAATTGTCTCGCTAATGCACCGCGGGAAAACACGCACGAATGAAGGCTGCAGGAGCCTGGCTGCAGGCACCCGGGGAGCATCCCCAGCTGCCTGTGAGCAGAGCAAGAGCTCACAGCGATCCCAGTGCCGTCATTCCAGGCGGGAGAGCTGGGGCCGCCCTCCGCCAGGCAGCTTTGAAGCTTTGCAGAACAAAGGACGCAGGCAGCCCCACGAGGGGGGAAAAGGAGCTCGGCGAGCCATGTGCAGGCCCAGAGATGCGATTTTAGGGGCAGCCCCGGATCACAGGAGCAGATCTGAAAAGACTTCCCTTGTTAACATCAGCCCCGGCGAGCACGGGCTGCCAACCTGCGCGGGGAGAAGCGCCGCAGGGTTCAGGGGAGATTATTTTCTTAGGAAGTGCACCGGGGAATTAAAGGCAGCCCAAGTGAAGTCACAGACAGATAAAGATGAAAAGCGTGACACACGGAGCTATTAGGAAGATGCCAGCATAAATGAGCAGGGGGAGAGGGAAGGGAGTAATGCTGTGTCAGAGCAAAGAGCACAAAACCCATCCTGGCTCGTCCCAGCCTGGATTCCTGACCAGGGCAAGCCTGTTTAATAGAGCAGAAACGAGCCTTGGCACGGAGGGGTTAAAAGATTGCTTGTCCTGGGGGAGTTGAATTAGCCACATATCTGGGAACCAACTTCTCCCAGACCCTGACTTGTTTTTCTCCTTAAACATCATCTGCTGCTATTTTTAGCAGAGAATTTTCTCAGCCGAATGCTCCCAGTTGAGCGCTGGTCAGAGGCCCTTTTCCCAGGGAGGCACGTGCTGGTCCCTGCTTCACCTCAGCTCTGTGCCACTGTCCTGCCATCTCTGGGCTTCGTGTGTCACACTCCCAGCTCTTTCCTGAGGCATGGGGACAGTCCCCACCCCATTTAACACATTAAATGCCCTCAAATAGCCAGGGGAGGCTACAAAGTCAGAAACAGCTAAAAGGGGTTGTCTGGACTTGGTAACTTGCCTGGAGGCTTTAGCAGCATGAATGGCAAAAGAGGTGGGAAAGAGATGGAAAGAAATGATTAGGCTGACATTAATAACAGGATCTGCTTCTCAGGACGAAAATCTATTTGGATTCATTCCAGTTCCTCCGAGGGAAACCATGGAAGCCTTTATTGTCCATAAAAGTTGTGACTAAATTAAGGCTTTATAAAGCTTAAGGAAATACCTCTCTGAGGACAACCCTGCTGGAAACAAATGAGGTAACTCCCTTCCTCTTCTCTGCTTTTCTTGGGGCCTTCATTCTTCCTTGGCCAAAACCCCAACCTGTCCATCAGCCCATCAGAGCCTGGCTCCTGGCTGCTGAGCCTCCAGCACTGCTATCTGTCTGCCTGAGTGCAATTAGCAGTGTGTCACTGGATGTCTGGGCTGCTTCTCAGGGAGGCAACGCTTGTAACTCCTTTTATCTACAGCTTGATTTAATACCTGCCTGCCAGAGAGCAGCACAGAAATCAAAAGGCCAGATCAGGGCACACGGATGGACAAATTGAGTAAAGCAGGAGCAAACCCCTGGCTTGTCTGTGCTAATGTGCAGCTCAGGCTGGGGGCTCGGGAGGATTGAGCTCTGTGGCTGCTGGGGATGAAGCACAGCAGAGCCACAGCCAGGAAGGTCCCTGTAACAATGGCCCCTTCTTGGTCAGTGTATCTGCTCCCTGTGTGTCTTGGAGTCACGTCAGCGAGGCAAACAGATTGGGAACATATTTGCACTCCCCACAGCAGCACAGAAGCCAGCCCTGACACAGAGGAGCAAGCTGGGCTCTTGGCTGCTCCCTGCCTCGGTGCCAAGTTTCCAGCTCTGCTCCAAACCTGTGGCCCAGCCCTGCTCTGGCAGGGGGAGAGGACAGGCAGGGAAATGCCCAGCTCTCAGAAGCTGGCAGCTGCCTGCAGGACAGGGGAGCCAGGCTGAGCTCACCTGTGCTCCTCTGAGGCTCCCCAGGTGACACCAAAGCTGGCACAGAGTGGCTTTGCCCTCCGCATAGTCACACTGAAACAACTGGGGCCCAGGGCAGCAGGAGCACAGACAGCACACAGATGCTGCACAAGGCCTCGTCCCTGTGGCAAGAGCTGCCTGCAAAAAGCTTCCCCCAGCCCTCCCAGGAGCCCTGGATTTCTCTCCTGACCTTTGTGTACTCATTCCAGCACATGGCACTTAACCTTTGAGGCTCCTTTGAAAATCCCAGTGCCAGCGTTTCACGGATGAGTGTGCTTCCCCTCACATCTGCCCCCTGTATCAGATGCTGCCAGCGCCTCTCTCTCTCCTGGCTCTGCTCCCAGCTGAAGGACAGACAATAGGCATTTGAATGCAGTCTCCACTTCCCCTCCCAAACAGCCCGGGGAGATGGCATATCACAGACAGCGCTGAGAGCAGCGCTTGCCAGCCAGCGACAAGTCTCTCCAGAGCCCGGCCTGCCTTCCCCTGCCCTCCCACAGCCACAGCCCCACCACTGCACAGGTCACTGGGCACCCAGGACAGCTCTGCTGGGCGAGTCCTGCCACCCTCCAGTTCGCCAGACCAAGGGAGTCTTCTCTCAGCACCCTGCTGCTGCCAAAATCGACTGGGTTGTCCTGGATTGCCAACCCGCCAGCCACAGCAGCGGTCAATGGGCCTCTCCTGGACCTCTCTGCTGTGCCAGCTCACTGGGAACACACTGCCAACCTCCTGGACCTCTCCTGCTCATTCTTAGGAGCATCTACCTGTAATTAAGTGATCCGAGTTCCACCTGCAAGATGTTCAACCAGGGCCTGGCGAGAGCTGTCCTGGATTCTCCTGAAGAAGCATTTTCCATCTTTCTAGAAATAGCTCTGCTTCTGGAGCCATTCAGCCTGTTTGGCACCACTCCTGCTGCTTCAGAGATAACAACAGAGTGAGAAAAACCTGTCTAGACATCATTTACCTTCCATGGACTCCCATTGCCACATCAAAGCACCTCTTCAAACAAAACTGCAAACTAGCCAGCCCTCCTGTGCCTGCTCCAGCCAGAGGCAAGGACTCATCCCATCATGCTCCAGAGTTTATCTTTAATCCAGGCCCTTCTGACAACAGGAGGAGAGGGAGGATGAAAAATCTCATTACAGGCACATCAACAGAAGTCACCTGGCTTCCCACTAGACGGGCGGGGGCTGCTTCCCTTCTGCTCAGAGCCCAGACTCCAGCTGAGATCTCACCTGTCTCCTCTGGGCAGGCTGCAACCCCCCAGCTCCTCTCAAAGCTGCCACACACTTGTCACACTTGTCCCTTCTGCTCAGCTGCTGGAGCCCTTGCCTTCCCAGAGCCACGTGTGTGAATGCTGGGCAAGCTTTGCTGCAAGCTGGGGATCACAGAATATCTTCCTGTGACACCCAAGGACAGGGAGGTCAGCGCCCAGCTTGTCCACCAAGTCACTGTCACACACATGGGGGCTCAGGCAATGCTCAGGATACCTTGAAACCAAGGAGAGAATTTCAGGTTTCTTGAGCACAAGTCAGCTGAAGTCCCTGCTGTGGGGAAGCACCTGGCACTGGCATCGAGCACTGACCCCATGCAGCCACCACGAGAGCAACATCTATCCCATTATTTTAATCAGGGTCCTTTGAAATACCTTCTGTGTGAGAGACAGCTAAGAAAATCCCGTCTGGCTTTATTCTGTCTCAGGCAGAAACAGCCTTTATTTAGCAAACTGCTGCTAACAGCTCTGTCTCATTAGTCAGTGTTTAGGGAACCAGGCTGCAATTGTTCTGAAGTCTGGCATTGCAGAAAGAGCCTTGATAATGAGGTCTACAGGAGACGATTCCTCCTGACAGCCCCACAATGACCTAGAAATCCTACTTAATTCCCTGTCAGGGAAAAGTGCTGAGTAACAGTGAGGTGCAGAGAGGCACTGGGGGCTGATCCGAGAGGGAGCTGCAGCCTCTGCTCACACTTGGGGCTGGGATGCAGGTCCAGGGTGGCAGAGCCAGCCCTGCCCAGCTGCAGCAGCTCCCCAGAGGGAGCCTGAGGGGCAGACACATGGGGCTTGCTGTGGGAAGGTTTGCAGCCTCATCAGTCAGAGACTTGGCACCACTCAGAGGGCTGGGAGCAGAAGTCCCTGATAACACAACAGGAGGAGGCATTTGGAAAATCAACAGCAGCACCTGGATCTGGGCTTCTCAGGGCACGAGGCACTGCCTCCTCTGGATTGTGCTTGTCTGCAAACTGTGCCCAAACCTTGCCAAGGAACTCCCTGGCTCAAACAGCTCCACTTACACCTCTGTTCCTACATCTGGTATGGCCAGGAGTCCACCAGCTCCCAGCAGAGCCTGTGGAATGTCCTGCTTGGATCTGCACAGGTGCCATCCCCAGGATGGGGGATGCACAGTGTGTGTGCCCTGAGGTGCTGGGGAGCATCTCACACGTTCTGCCCCAGCTATTTTCCCCCATTCCCTCAGAGGAGCAGGCAGCAGGCTGGGGCAGGCTCAGCCCACAGACACCCCACTTTCAAGTGGTTTGTTTTCCACAAGCAGCATGTGGACGTGGCCAGAAACCTCTGGGCTGGGTGGCCCGGGGCCAGCTGGGCCAGAAGGTGAGGCAGGGGGGACGTAGCAGGAATGTGGGCTGGATACAGCTGACCATGAAGACCACCCCCCAGCACAGACCCTCACAGGCATGTGCTTGCCACCTGTTTCAGCCAGCAGACGAGGGGCTAAGGCAGGAATTCTGGAGCTGAATGCAGAGTCTGTTCAGGAGGGGTCTGGGGACTCCCACCCACGTGAGGCTGAGGGCGCAGCGTGGCAGCCCCTGGCACAGGAATGCATCTCAGCCCATCACGTGCGAGGCTGCGCCGCTGTTTAAAGCACAGCTCAAATGTGCAAAGCACCGCTGCTGCAAAAAAAGAAAAAAAAAAAAGAGAAGAAATGTGCAAATGAAATCACCAGCCGAAACAGTGTCTAGAGACAATCCCAGCCAAGTCCCTCGAATGTCAGCAGCAGAAGGAGGGCTCAGAAATGGAGAACCCGGCTCAGTCTGTGCCGGCTCTGCTGGCACACACAGAGGATCTGCCTCAGAGACATGAGGAAAAGACATATGCTGAGAAGGGAAGGCCCAGCTTTATTTTACCAGCCTCTGTTCCCACCCAAGATGTGCTTTAAAGACTGCCTTGCAAAGTAGGAATTAACTCCAAAGGTGCCTCTGCATCTTCCTTGCTGTCATCCCCTTATCAGTTATCTCCAGCCTGCTCCGAGCCAGAAGATGAAAGGATCCTAACACCACTTATCTTCCCACTTAAGAACACGCTTAAAAGCTTGCTCTTAAAGAACAGGACACTCAAGCCCGGGGAAGCAGCTGTAAATTCTGCAAATGGGCTTCCTTGCATCTCTTTGAAGGAGCGACTGCTTCTCAATGAGAGGCACAGATACCAAGAGGAAACTCGGAGAGAGGAAAGAGGGAAGCTTTTATAGCCAAGAGAGTCTTTGCCTCATGTCCAGGACGTGGAGCTGAGTGACAGATGTGAGACTTACGGCATGAGGATGAGCCAGGAATTGAAAAGCTCTGGGGAAATGTGGAAGCAGCCAGAATTATGCCATACTTGTCACTCCAAAACCACGCTCTCCTCGGGCCTGAGCGGTGTCATGGCCAGCAAAGGTTAGGGATGCCCTTGCATGCTGCAGGCAGAGCTGCTGCATCCAACCCTGCTCCAGGACTCAGCCTCGAGGCCAGGACCTCTCCCACACAGCCCCGTGTCTGAATTTGACCCGCAGCTCCCTCTTTGTAGAGCTGCTTGTAACCACGGTGAACCTGGGTCCAGCTTGCTTTTGTCATTTAATAGCTGAGTCAAGCTGTCAGAACAGCCAAACAGGATCTGTTCCAAATGTTTGCAGAAAGAGGAGGATCAAGGAGGCTGCAGCAGAACACCAGGAGCCTGCCCAGGCAGGGAGAACAATCCCTATTGTGGAGCAGCAGCGGGATGCTGGTGGGCGATGATCACGCCTTGGGACGTGAGGAAAGAGCCTCCAAATCCTCCCGTGCTCAGGAATAAACTGGAATCTGGAGTCCCCTCTGCCCCCTGGCAAAGCCCCAGCCCTGCAGGATGATCAGCCCTGATGGCAGCTCAGCTGTTGGCCTGCAGGACCCGAGGAGCAGTTGGCAGTGGGAGTGGGGGGTACTGGGGTGCCTCAGGAGCTGCTGCCAGCCCCAGCACACACTTCAAAGGGCTCATCTCGCCCTGCTGTGTGGGAAGGACAGCTGTGTGCTGGCCAGCCCCAGCAGGGTATTTCTGATGGCAGCAGAGAGGGGTTGGTACCTGGGGTGAGGTCCCCTGCAGCACACAGGGGGCAGCTCCCGCAGGCAGAGCTCGGCGCTGCCCTGAGATTTATGGGATGCTGAAAACCGGCCAAAATGAAGGGAAAACACCAGCTCCAGAAGGATGTTTACCAACTCAAACAGCCAGTTCTGCTTGAGGGAGAGCCCACGAGGCTCAGTAGGCGATTACGAGGCACTCTGCCAGTTCAAAGGCAACTCCATCAGCTCCGAAGGAGATAAGGCATCTCCTCCCTGGGAAATCAGAGCAGCCCCATCCACATGCACTACAAACAACCTCCTGAGCAGCTAAAAGCAAAGAGGGAGGGAAACCAGCACCTCCTGTGCTGTAGGACCAACAAGGAGATCGGTGGTGGGCGAAGCCAACCTGTCCCATGGCTCATGTCTCCAGCCCCAACAGCAAAGTGTGGGGCAATCACACTAACAGGGGGTGCATCACTCCTTCCACTTTGTACCTAAAAACCTCAACAACCCCTTCTCCTGAGGGCTCCCACAGGCTGGGGAAGCCAGGGCTAGACCAGAGATCCAGAGCACAGAGCAGGGACTTCCCTTTCCAAGATGTCCAAGACCTCCCTAGCACAGGATGTTTTCCAGGCTCTAAAAATAACCAGCTCCAAACAACGTGGTGGGCAAAAAAGAAATATTTATCCTCAAGCTTTTTGCTGAAGATCAATACGGAAGAAAAAGATTAAAGCAAAGACTTTAGCGTGTATTAAAAATAGCTGTTGATAAGTTCCCGTTGAGGGGATAAAAGCTGTTTGACAGAAGCAGCAGGAGCTGCAGGACTTTGCAACACCTCCCCTGCCGTGTGAGCTGCCGGAAATCATTCAGGAGAGTGTCAGCAGCCAGAGCCTCGGGAGGAAGTCCATTAGCAGGCAGCAATCTCCTTAATGGACCCTGGGGTACCAGGGAAAAGCTGCTGTGGACACAGGGGCTCTCTCCAGTGCCACGATTCACACAGCCAGTTACCATCCCATCCTCCCAGGAACGCTCCTCATCTTCATGGCAGCCTGAGAGCACCGTGAATTAATCTTTTGGGGAGCCTCCAGTGAGCGAGGACACAAATTGGGACAGTGAGTTTTTGATTCTTCTTAGTATCTTTTTTTTTTTTTTTTTTTAGTGTCCTCGGTAAGACATTTAACAA
>VXBB01013585.1:71247-86273 GCA_013399915.1 Illadopsis cleaveri | reverse complement strand
AGGTATCTCCAAGAATGCCCCCATGCCCCCCAGATGTGAAGCACAGCTATGGCTGGGGGTTTTGCTGGAGTCTGGTGGATCCAGGCACAGCACCACAAAGGCATTGGCATCATGCTGGTGTGGGATTTTCTGGTGTGGAGTTTTCTGCTGGGCGAGGTGCACACATTGCCCCACTGCTGGGGAGGGCAGCGAACATGTTGCCCCCCTCCTGGGGGAGCTTTTTCCTGGCTTAGAGAATTTTTAGTGAGGTCTTGGTGAGGTTGACACTGGGATGGATGGATGGATGGATGGATGGATGGATGGATGGATGGATGGATGGATGGATGGATGGATGCATGGAGGCACTAATGGAAGAGCACTGGAGAGGGGAGGCAGGGGTGAGGGATGAGCCGCTGGCGGCTTTGTAGCCACGGATGCTGCTTCTTAATGGAGGAAAATAATCAATGTGGGCTGAAGGGGGGAAGAGGATTTTAAGTGGGGGAGGACATTGCTGCCCTGAGTTGGCATTCCCATGGATGAGGGGAAGGAAGGGGGACAGTGTTCCCAAAGGCACGGCCATGAGCAGAAGCAGAATGTGGGGTGGGGAATGATGCAGGGGCAACGACTGCCCTGATACTAAACACCTTGGAGCCTCCCAAACCAGGGGAGCCCCAGCTGCAGATCATGAACCTTTAAATAGGGGAGGAGAAGCCCTTCCATCATTCCAGCTTCCCTGCCCTGGTTCCTGCCCTTTTTGGCAACCCTGTGGCTCTCCTGGCCAGGTACTGGCAACATGGCTGGGCTGTGTGGTGGGGGGTTCTGGTTGCAAGAGGATATCCCCTCCCCTGGGAAACCAACCTTGGTGCGTGCATCAGGATAGGGTTGGCAGAGCCCTACCCACAGCAGGACCTGGATTTCTGGTGGGGGTTCTGCTTTGAGCTCCAGGGAATGCAGCTTGGAGGGCTCTGGGCATGGAGTGTCTGCTGCTGTCTGTTAGGGAAGTCCTGCTCCTCCATGGCTTTGTTATGGGCAGGAAAACATGCTGGTGTTGCTCAGTATGCAGGGAAATTGTTTCTTGCTCAGTTCCCAGACACAAAAGGTAATTTTGGGCTGGACCAGCTCTTTTCTGGCTTGTTCAGCGTTGCAGCTCCCATGTCTGTCCGCAGGGTCTGTGCAGAGCCTGGCAGCCGTCTGTGTCTCCACGTGGCTTTGCAGGCACTAATGAACATCCCCCGTGCTGTGCTCCCCGCTCCCAGGGAGGAAAACCTCGTTATCCAGGGAGATGGATGCGGTGGCGTGTTCCCAGATACCCCGTGGCAGAGCCAGGCTCTAAGTCTGGATGCCTGGGTTACAGAGGTGCCTGAGGAGAAGCTTTTGTTCCAAAATCAGTGGTGAATTTAGGGGATTCGAGTCCCACCACCCCGCTGCAGCACCCCGGGGGGTCTCCTTTATTCTCTGCATCCCTCATGTTGCTCCTGTAAATGCACCCTCAAGCCTCTACAAAACAATTAAAACTGCAGCTACCCATAAAAATTAATTGTGCCGTGTAATGCTGCTCCCTGCCCAATGAGCTTGTCCCCACCTGACCCTGACGGGGGGGACCCCATCCCTACTGGAGCCCCTCCGAGGCAGGGGGGACTGGGTACCTCTGCATGTGGTTGCCCCAGCAACTGTCAGTCTCCTGCAGCATCCATCACACCCAACGTTTGGGAGCCGTTATCGCGCCTTGGATGCAGCGGTGATGGAGCGGTGCCGCGGGATAAGCGTCACCCGCCTCACCTCGCTCTTTATCTGGAACTGGTCATAAATATCCTCTGGCTCCTGCATGTCCCCCTGCTCTAATCCCCTCCCGGTGCTGCTCACGGGAAGAGCTACCCGAGCGCAGACCTGTGTCCGTAGGAGCCTCGGCAGAAAACCAATTAGGAGTTTCCGAAGCGCAGTGTTGTTAATTGCCTCTATCTTCGCAAATGAATAAAGCGTCGAGGCCATTGTTTGACTCTGCCTGTGCGTGCGTGGCCTCAGGTGCAGCCTGGGAATGTTGCAGGGAGGCTGAGGGATGGGAGGATGTGTGGGCGGATGGGCAGAGGGAAACTGTGGGTTGTGGAGCCAGGAGAACGGCTCATGGGTGCCCAGTTGCTCTTGCTGCTCCTTACCCAGCATGTCCTCGTAGGGCAGAAAATGGTCAGAAAACTGTCACACATCTTTCCTCTACCCATTTTTTCCCCCTGCCTTTATCCTGCTTTCCCTGTTCCCCAACAACTAACCTGGCTCGTGCTGGGGGATTCCTGCTCCTTTTCTGAGCCTGCACCATCCTTGATCTGCTGCTTTGCATCATTTAAGGGCTTAATTTTAAAGGCAAAAATATGCTGTTAAAATAGAGTTGACTTTTTTAGTGCTGCCTAAAACTCAGCAGGTTCTGAGGGTCGGAGCTCAGCTGGGGAGAGCTGCAGGTGTCTGGAGCTGGGCTGGTTTATCCCAGGGATGCTTGGTTCTCCTTAATTAATGCATAAGGCCTTCTCTCATGCTTTTACACCAAACACCACGGGTTTGGCTGACAGCATCCCTCCCGAAGGGAAGCCCAGCGTGGGGCTGTGGAAGACACCCGCCCAGCTTGGAGTGCTGTCCTCATCCAAGGTTTTGCAGGGGAAGCCTGGAATAAGCGTGAATCAGCCATTCTCTGAGCATAAAGCAGAATGAGCACCAGCATCCCCCCCCGGGGGCTGCCTGGGATGGCTCCCTGCCTGCTGCAGGCAGCTTTCCTGCAGGGAATGCATAATTTCCTTGGACCCCCTCAGGCAACCAGCTGGGAATCTCCAGATTTCCCAGTTTCGATGACAGTGTGGGGAATTTGGGAGCAGCGTCTCTTGCCCTGTCTCGCTGCTCTGGTGATAAAAGGCGAGTGACAGTCGGGGATGTTTTGGGGGAGGAAAACATGTAGGGCAGTGCTGCTGCAGGGAGGGGATTGCTGTGCCTTCCGTGTTCCCAAAGGATGCTCAGGCTCTGTCAGGCTTTCCCAGCTGACCCAGGATGTGCTGGTCCTTTCCCTGCCATGGCTTGCTCTCCAGTGGGACTGACCCCAGGGATCAGAAAGGTGCTGGTGGGTCCCTGCAGATGTTTTCCTGCATCCCGGGCTTTAGGTTGCAGGGGTGCTCTGGCTGTGCCTGGAGCTGCATCTCCTTGTCAGTGCCTCTAAAGATGCTCATATATTCAAATACTTTGAGGAGCTGGGGCTCTGCACTTGTTCCCAGGAAAATAAATAAATAAAATCATCTGCTGGGATTTTCTTGCTCCCGTTTTGCTGGTGAGGAGTCAGGCCCGGGTGGGAGAGGGAAAAGAGGATGGTGGTGAGGGAAGGAGCACACGGGGTGGGATGATCAGAGGTGGGCTCCTGCCATCTGGGCATCTCCAGGTGAGATCCCAGCACCGGAACCAGAGCCCGGGGGCAGGAGCGATGCCCCTGCAGAGGCTGTGCTGCCTCGCAAAGCCTCGAGCAAGGCCACTGCGTCCTTGTCAGCGGGGGTGACGCAGGTACGTGTGGCTGCTGTCCCCGTGGCTCCCAGCTCCGTGTCACCTTCCCCGGCGCGGTGCCGGGAGCCGCGGCCGTGCAGCCGCCGAGCGGTGACCGGAGCGGTGCCGGCGGAGCCGCAGCACAGCAGGGAACCGGCATTTATTTGCTGCGACAGCTTTGCAACAGATTCCTTGGCGGAGCTGACTGCAAACTGCAATCCTAAACTGTCGGACGGCTCCTTTTTCCAGCCTGGGAGTGTGAGAAACAAATTTGTTTGGGTTATAAAAACATATTAAAAAGCAACACATTTTGTTTTGCAATATACATAGTTCTTCATGCCAATTTTTTTTCTTTTTTTTTTTTTTTTAATGACTGCCATTCTAATCCCTTCCAGACAAAGACGTTTCTTAATAACTTTTTGTGGAGGTAATTGCTGGGGAGCCGTTTCAAAGTGGCAGGCAGGGAGCTGTGGGTTGCACAGCTGCAAGTGATGGCTGTGCATCGCTCAGGTATGGAGGGAGGAAGGATCAAAAAAAGCTCTGGGGTGTCTCTGGCTGTGAAAAGGTTCCATTCCTGGTGATGCCTCACGCCAGGATGTCTGGAACCACACAGGAAAGTGGCTTTTGCTGTTCACATGTCACCAGGTGGTTGGCATCTTGGTGTGCATGTGCTCTGGAGTTCTCTGGTGGTTCTCTGGCTGCTTGGCTCTTCCCAGATCCTGGGTTCGGAGTGCCTGGCTCTGAGGAGCATCTTATCAGTACCAGCAGCTTCTTCTGCCCCTTGACCAGGGGATACCAACCTCCTGACTGGCATCCAGAAAAGGGTCAGGACCTCCAGAGGGTTTCCCTGGTAGGAACAAAGTGTTAGGGGTCCCTGGGAGCTGCAGGTGGGTTTGGATCCCAAACCACCTGGGGTCCATCGGCTCTGCATCCTTGGGCTGATGATTGTGGAACATCCTGGGGTGTCTCCAAATCTCCTTTGCGAATGAGGGGGTCCAAACTTGTTTTTCCAAGTTGGTGTCAGCTGCTCTACAAATCAAGGCAAATGCCTGTGGGTAATTTTTTTAGAAATGGCACTGTTTGATGTGTAATTAAAGCGCTCCATTTAATTAGACAAATACCAAAGAACCTCCAGAAACATGACTGTTTTTCTATATTTACTCCTCTTGTGTTTTTCCTGGTGACTGTAGTTCCAATTAAAACAACCTCCCCTATTAGACTGTGGGCTCTTAAACCCAGGAACTAAAAATACAGCAAGACCACCAAGCTGCCCTCCCTACCCCCATATCTTTACCTTGGACTGCTGCCTCTGCATTGCTTTGCTCCCTGAGGGCTTCTCGAGGCACTTGCTGAAGCTGGTGGTACTAGACTTTGGCTTTGCTCCATTGTTTCTCCTACCTTGTGCTAAAAACTTGCTGCCTTTGGGCAGAAATATGCCCAGAGCAGCCCGATTAGGATGGCGGGATGGGTTACTATGGGGATGGGGAGGCATTTGCAGCAGGTTTGCTCCCACCCCATTAATTTGGGGAGCCTTTGGAGGTGGTTTCATCCCAAAAAGCCCTGCTTGATGTGCCTCCAGCTGGGAGCTGACGCTTGCTGTGGCGGGGCTGGGGGGAACAGCTTGCATCCACTCCAAACATGTCTGTGCCATCCATGCGTTTGCAGTATAGGAACAATAGCCGGCCTGCCAAGCTAAACACGAGCTGTTCCCAAAGTTATTGGCATTTTGCTTTTTGCCAAGGGTCTGGAGAGGAGGCGGGAAAGCAGCCATCAGCTCTGAGCTGCAGCCTGGAGCTGGGAGAGGGCCTGTGGAGGAAAACCCTTCCGATCATCCAGGCTGAGGCAGCATCAGCAGCTGTGGCTTTGTGCTTGTGCTCAGGGAAACTGAGGCACAGGCCCTTGGTTTGTAAGCACTGGACTCCCCCAAGGGCACCTCCCTGCCCTGCTTTGCCCCAGCTGCTGAGTTCAGCCCCCAGGCTCTGCTCCTGGCTCTGTTTAACGGGGAGGTAATTTCCCAGAGGTGCCTGAAGTTGCCTTAATGCGAGCTGTCAAAATGATGTACAACCGTGCCGGGCTGCCTCGCTGCCCCTGCCTCTCCGGTGACAATTTTGTCAAAGATCCTTTCTGAGCTGCTGTTTTGACGGGGTGCTAATGGCTCCTTCCTCATCAGGCACTCGCCACGTCCCGCATGTGCCGAGTTGGAAGCCCTTGGTNTGATGTACAACCGCGCCGGGCTGCCTCGCTGCCCCTGCCTCTCTGGTGACAATTTTGTCAAAGATCCTTTCTGAGATGCTGTTTTGACGGGGTGCTAATGGCTCCTTCCTCATCAGGCACTCGCCATATCCCCGAACGTGCCACGTGGAAGCCGCTTGTTTCTGTGATAATTAAGAAAAATGATAATAACAGGTTGAAAAGAGAGCAGCTGGGGGTCAGTGCTGCCGGGCTGTTGGCAGCTCGGTGATGCTCACAGCCTGCAAAGGCCAGAGGTGGCATCTCCTCCATGGGCTGGGATAAACCAGTTTTTTTGGGAACCTTTGGCATTGCAAGATGCATCTCCGAGGGTTTGCTGGGATGGGGCAGCCCCCAGAAATAAGGAGCTGGCTCAGCTCATCTTAATAACATGAGAGCCTAAAAATAAAAATCAACAAATACCAGATTATTGAGATGGGATTAATATCAATTTTAAACACCCCCCAACATCAATAATGACCCAGCGCAGCCCAGCTAATGAGATTGGGAGCCTCTGCAATCAAGGCAGAGGATTAGAGATGATCAGAATAAATCCCAAATGATGAGGGACGTTGCCAAAGTCTATCCTTGGAAGACCCCTCTGGCATGGACCTGATCCTGGGGGATGCTTGGGGCTGACTTTGCTCGGCCCCAAGGCTGGGTGATCTGACCTGGATGTGGGTTTGGGCACAGGCTGCAGCTCTTGGTGCCTGCTTGGGTGTTGGAGCCCAAAACTCTGTGACACCTCACTTTAGCACACCATGGTCAAATCCCACCTGTCTGGCAGCATCCCGTGGGTTCCCACCTCCACCAGTGATGCCTCAGACTCCAAGCCTAGTTCAGGACACTGGGACACTTGAACATTCCCAAAAAGCAGTTTGCTCACAGCCCTTGGATAGCCCCAAGCATCTTCTCCCAGAGCTACCCATGGTCTCCAGCTGTGCTCTCCCTTCCCAGTTCCCAGCTTAATCCCCATGCGTGTTTTTAATGCCTCTGCATGTCTCTAAGCTCCTCTATACCCAGAAGCCAAATGCTCCTTGTAGGATTCAGATGTCTCCCCTGTGGATTAGATGGGATGGCTGCAAATTCCTTGTAATTTGCTCACACGGGGTCTATTATCTGCTCCTGGGAGGCACGGGAGGAGGGGGCTCAGGGGTGGCCCCCCTCTGTTTCCCATCTGTGTAACGCTGGGCCAGGGGGGATTTTAGCCAGTGATCCCTTGTCCAGGCTGTGATTCAATTATTCCCCACTGCAGCCTTGCTGGTGGCTACTGGGCAGCACTGGGATTTGTTCCTCCTGTGGTGTGATGGAGGATGGTCCATCCCTGTGCCAGGCAGGGCTGGATCCTGTCCTCCCTGTCCCGTGCAGGGCTGGGCCAGAGCATCCCCAGCCCATTCAGAGCTGGGCCAGAGCATCCCTGTCCCATTCTGGGCTGGACCATAGCATCCCTGTCCCATTCAGGGCTGGGCCAGAACATCCCTGTCCCATTCAGGGCTGGGCCAGAGCATCCCTGTCCCATTCAGGGCTGGGCCATGGCATCCTTAGCCCATTCAGAGCTGGACCAGAGCATCCTCAACCCACACAGGGCTGATCCATGGTATCCTTGTCCTATTCAGAGCTGGACCAGAGCATCCCCATCTCTTTCAGGGCTAAACCAGAGCAGCCCCATCCCATTCAGGGCTGGACCATGATCTCCCTGTTCCATTCAGAGCTGGACCAGAGCATCCCCAGCCCATTCAGGGCTGGTCAACAGCATCTCCATCCCATTCAGGGTTGGACCAGAGCATCCCCAACTTACACAGGGCTGGTCCATGGCATCTTTGTCCTATTCAGGGCTGGTCCATGGCATCTTTGTCCTATTCAGGGCTGGTCCAGAGCATCCCCATGCCATTCAGGGCTGGACCATGACCTCCTTGTTCCATGCAGGGCTGGACCAGAGCATCCTTGTCCCATTCAGAGCTGGACCAGAACCTCCCCAGCCCACACAGGACCATGGCATCCCTGTCCCCTGCACGGCTGCCCCCCTGAGCTCTCCCCCTTCCCAGGTTAGCTGTTTCATCAGCTGCCCATGTTGTTAAATATCACTGCTGCTTAACTCAGGTGACTGGGATGCAGGCTGGATTTGCTGATTCAGCAGGTTGAGGGAAAATCCTTTCTTTTATTGAAAAAAGAGTGGGAGCTGGGCAGAAGCAGGGGAGTTTTTGGGAGAGAAGTCCTTTCCTGCCAAGGATTTCTGGCTGATCAGGGCTGTGTGCTCCAGGAGTTTGATCCCTGCCGTCGGTTGTCTCGTGTCCAGCGGCTGGAGAACAACTGAGTTGGTGCTTTCAGGTCCTCGGAGGTGTTTTCCCTCTTCTTATGGGTGTAGGGATGGAGAGCACCAAGCGAGGGCATCCCTGTGCCTCCCACATCTCGCCCTGTGTGGTGGCATCCCCCACCCCCGAGGCTGCCGCCGCCTTCCCGGGGCGGGGAGCCCGGATTTGTCTTTCTAATGCCTCAGTCAATGGCATCGATTGGGCTGGAGCAAAGGATCGATCGTAATTTGGTCGGAGGGCCCCGGCGCCGGGTGCGAGAGGAGTAATTAGAGCAGCAGAGGCGGCGCGGGCCGAGAGGTCGGGACGGGCCGCCGGAGCCCATCGCCTGGGGAGGGACAGAGGGACGGACAGGCAGCAGGGAGGGCGAGGGGCTCCCGCTCTTCCAGCAGCCGGGATGCCCTTCCTGCCACCTGGACCCTGCATCCCAGGCTGGCAGGAACAGGGGGGTTTGCCCTACAAAGGGGTGGATGCTGAAGCTGGGTGTTTTCCAAACGTGCCTTCCCTCTCCACTGGAGCAGCCCCTCCAACTCCAGAGAGCAATTTTTCCCCAAACTGGGCAGAGGTTGGGTGCTGGGAGGTGCCTGTAAGGGAGGGAACCCACTGCACTACCCAAGGAGAGAGCGATGGGGGCTCCTGGCGGGAGCTGGGCCTTGCTACAGCTGGGCAAAAATGGGAGAAATTTCCCTGCAGCCCACGGGAGCGGCAGCGGAGCCCCGAGCTGGGCTGCAATGCAAATTTCCCGGCTGCACCTTGGCCTTCCAGCCTGCAATTCGCTGGCACATCCCACCCACACGGCTGGAGCCTGCTGCATTCCACAGCCCTGCCTTCGCAGGGGGCTGCAGTGAAACAGAATTTCTCCTCTTCCCCAGCAAGAATTATGGACCATCTGGATTTCAAAGGCAGCTGCTTTAATTGGAAGCTGTTCCTTGCAGTGGGAAAGGAGGGGGCTCCTGCCTGACAGACACCCCCAGCTCTGTCGTCCCGTGCTGCCCACGGTGATGCTGGAGAACCACATCCCAGCCGGGCCCTGGGGGATGTCTGCACACAGCTGGGCTTGGGAGCACCCCAGGAGTGGTTCCCAGAGTTGGGTGGGTGGAAGGGAAGGGAGAGGAGGATGTAAACTTGGGGAAAAGGTCAGGCATGCTATAAATAAGTGGCATCCGGGGAAAGAAATGTCAGTGTGCGGCAGCAGCGACACACCAGTGCCCGAGATGGGGAGGGAAATGTTGTTATCTGGGGGATCAAATCCATGGAAATCAGGGCTGGGATGACAGGGGAGGGGGCTCTCCCTGAATCTGGTGGGTCAAAGCGTGGCTCTCGTGCTGCCCATGTTGTTATTGGGAGTGCTGATGCAGCCAGGTGGGATTGGGGCACACATCAGTCACAAGTCTCCCAGGCTCTCAGCACTTGGAAAGTTGTCCTGCTGCTGTCTGACAGGGAAAACAAGCTGGGGCTGAGGCTTTCCAGCTGCTCTGCTCCCAGGACCATTTTCAGTGAAGGCAGATGGATGGGGGAGAGCTTTCCGTGGTCCTCCTGCCTGAGCTCCTGTGTCAGGATGTTGCAGGAGTGGGTGAGCACCCTGTAGTGGGGTTTTTTTGGGATGGGGGAGCATCAGCAAAGCAAAGTGCTGTCCTACCCATGCCCACGGCCTCTTCAGGGCATTCCCTGGAGCTCTGCCGGCCTCCCAGGGGAGCGAGCCATGTTCCTGGGGACTGATTGCACATTTGTCCCAAAGTGGTCTGACTCGCTGCCGAGTCATCTTCCCGCAGCCCTGTGAATGCCGGGCTGATTGCTGCCTGGCAGGGAGGGAGCCTGGGGAGGGGGAAGCTGACTGGGAGCCAAGCCCAGCTGCGGGAAGCGATGCCGACAGCCGCTGCTCCCGGGCCGGGCTGGCTGGCCGGGCTGGTTTCAGCGGCAGCTGAGCACTGGCCAGCTCGTCTCGCTGGTTTGTGCCCGTCTCGGTTGAAGGGGTGCTTTGGGGAGCTGTGTGTCCCGGTGGGGCAGGACCCCCATGTCCCCAAGAGAGCCCTGGGGGGCTGTCACCTCTCCCTGTGTCCCCTGGGAGTGCTGTGGCAGTAAGGGGTGACCCTGGACCGAAGGCTGGGGCCACTGTGTGATTTCTGGATGGGGATTTCCTCCCATGGCTGGCTGCAATGTCACCCACTCATTGCACCTTCATCCCCAAGTCTCTTCTGATCCAGGGAGAGTTTGGAGACGTTGTGGTGATGCCCTGAGCTTGGGGACACAGGGTGCTGAGCTGGGAGCCTCCAAAGCCACCTGCCCTGAGCACACTGTCTCCTTCAGCCCTTCATTGTGGCATCTGGGCTGTGCCTGGGGGGGACACATGGAAGGGCCAGAGCCTCTTTTCACTGTGCCTGGCCTCCTGTGCAGGAGCAGACAGCTTGGAGGGCTGTGGCCTCAGGCAATCCTGTTACAGGTTGTCAGGCTGTTGTTGGCAGAGTTGAGGATTTGCCCACCTGCTGTGGGGCAGGGAGCAGCAGGAGCAGGACTGGGGGGGACACGGGGGGTTCCCTGAGAGGTTGGACTCTACTTCCCCCATCCATGATGTCCCCTGGGTTTGGGTATACCCGGTATGGCCATAGGAAAAGTGATCCAGCAAGGGATGGTCTGTGGTTGTTGGGTCCTAAGGGGCCACCCTGAGCCCCCCACCCAAGATGATCACTTTGAGGGAGGAGAAAAACTGGTTCAGCCTGGGCAGGGAAGTGCGAGGCTTACAGACCCTGCAGCCATCATCTTCTCCCCTTGAACAAAGGCGGCTCTGAGGCTCCCCTGCCTCTCGGCTCTGCACAAGAGATCCCTTCTCTCCGGCAGCAAAAGCCTTTTCCAAGCCCGGCCCCACTCCTCGGGAGGGCTGCAATGCTCTTCCCTGCCCTCAGCCAGCCCAGCCTGGCACCTGCCTCCCTGTTCCTTTTCTGGGGTGCTGTGGGGTCTGCCTGTGGAGGGGACCCCGACAGGCTTGTCCTGCATCAGGGCCAGCACGTGTTGGTTTATTTTGGGGGGACAATGCTTGGATTGCAGAGGGTCCCACATCCCGGTGCTCCCTCCCTGGCACCTGCTCCTGGGGGAGCAGGGCTTGGGGTGACCAGCAGCCCCCCCCGTTAGGGTGGGACTGGGCTGGGGTGGGCTCTGGCCGCAGACATGGGGGAGCCCAGCAGGGCAGCAGCAGAGAACAGGGAAAGGAGAAGAACTCCTGCGCCGGTAATTACGGACGAGGTTGATGCCACATGATCCGGGGACGTCAGCAGAGTGTGTCACAGCTGATGACACGCTGCATGTGCAGGGGCTGGAAATGATGCCAGGGCGGGAGGTTGGAGCACCCTGACACGGTGTGTGCCCCACAGTGCTGAGCCAGCCCTTCACTGAGTCACCTCTCCCCCCTGGCCTGCCACGGCACCTCTGGGCTGGCCCAGCCTTGTCCCACTCCCTCCGGGAGCTCAGCTGTCCGGCATGGCCGGATCCCCGTGCCTCAGTTTCCCCCCGGTGCAGGGAGCTGAGCAGCTGCTGTGGCTCCGTGCCTCCCTCCGCTCCGCAGCAAGGAGAGCGGCACGCTCCTGGCTTTTCGGGGATGTTCTCGGGGAAGCCGAGGCAGAGTGTGGTTACTCATGGCGATGACAGTGCCGATGACAAGTGCCGCAGCCCCCAGGAGCACGTGCTGTGCCTGTGCTCCCGCGCAGGGAGGTGTGTTCCCGGTGCCAGAGAGCCCCAGTGAGTAATGGGGTGGGCGGCAGTGCTGGGTGGTGCTGCCGGGCTGGAGGGGGCTGCAGGGTACACTCTGACCTTTTAGGATGGAGAGGGGTGTGTCCCCCCATGGGGCAGTAGGATGGGGGGGCTACAACACCACTGCTTTGTGTGAAGGGTGAGATGGGTCCTCAGGGGGGTCAGCTGTGTCCTGCTGCCCCTTGCCTGGGGGAGCAAACACCGGGTCACGGTGGCTGCCGTGGGTCTGGGGACTCCCACCGGCCCCCAGGGTGCATCTGCCCCAGCCAGGATCCCTGTGCAGCAGCACAGCAAGGCTTCCTCTGGCTGGTGTCGGGACAGGGATGCTCCACGCCGTGGAAAGACATGTTTAGGCTGGAGAAGCAGGTGATGAGATAAGGATGGGGTATCGCGTTACCACAGTCGGATCTTTCTTTGAGGTTAACAAGACAAGACAGACAATCGCTGCTGCTTGATCCAGGGAGTGCTGTGTGAGTCTATTAGTGGGCTGATGAGTAATTAGCTCTGTTGGAGACCTGCTAACGGGAGGAGAAAGTTGTTACCGTGACTCAACTGACCCCTCTTCACACAAGTTTAGCGTGTCTTTTCTGAAATACCGCAGGTGGATCATTCCACGACTTGGCTGTGCAGCCAGGATAGGCATGGCAGGATAATTCCTTGTTTGCCATCTGGAGGCACGCGTGTGTGATGAGCCACCGGCGAGGGGAGAGGGGACGAGGAGGGAATGAGCCTAACCCCAGCTGGGTGTGAGTCGAGCCCATCTGCCTGCTCGTCCTCTGAGGGGGCTTGTTTTGGTCTTTCCAAAGAACAGGCTCGCTGTGCACGCAGCGACACTGCAGGCTGGCTCAGCACTTCCAGGCTCAGCTCCCGAGTTCTCAGCGCTCCTGCGGGCCCCTGCCCTGCTGCTCTTCCTCGCTGAGGTGGCAGGGATGGGGTGGGCTCTCCTGGTCCCCGTGCAGAGAGGGGAGGAGGTGACAGCTGGGCCATGTGGGATGCTGTGAGACACCAAGTCCCACTTTTGGAATGTGGGCCGTTCCCTCCGAAGTGCAGGAGGCAGCTCTCCCGGGAGATCAGGTGTTGTGAGACTCGTGACTTCACCATGCAAATGCTGGAGGCTGTGAATAATCATGTACTTGTGCAGGGAGACTCAGCCCCGCGTGGGTTGGAGCATCCCTCGGCCAGGTGGGAAGCAGCTGGGTCCAGATTCCTGCTTTCCTGGACTGGTCATCGGCAGTGAGGAGTTAGAGGGAGAGAGGCAGTAATCCACACCCTGGCAAAGTCCCATTTTCAGCTCAGCCCCTCTCCAGTGTTGAGTATTTTTGCTGCCCCATATGAAGTCCGATCCAGAAGCTTGCTGCTTCAAGTGCTGGAATTCCCTGGATTTCCAGCCTGAGTTGTAGCTCATTCCCACTTTTCTTGTGCCACTTCCCAACACGAAACCTCTGTTCTTGATCCTGAGAGCCAAGTCCGAGGGACAATGCAGCAGGGCTCAGCCAGGGCTGTATCTCTCCCAGATGGATGTGTGTGATGGGGAGAGCTGCATCCCCCAGGTCTCTGGTGCTAATCTGAAAAGTCCTGCCTCATCTGTCAGAGCTGTTTTCTTTTAAAAAGCAACAACATTTTCATCCCTCTTGTTAGGCAGAGCGGTGAATTTATCACCGGGCAGTTGTTAGGTGACTCAGCTGGGCATGGTGGGCTCTGCTGGCCGTGGCTGTGTGGAGGGCAAGGGCATCCCTGGGTCAGTAGCACAACACACAGGTAAGGCTCAGGTCAGCAAAACGCTGCTGCAAGAGCAGCTCCAGCTGGGAATGTGGGGCAGGAAGGTGCCAGCTCCAGGGTGACCTGCACCCCATGGGAACTGCAGTGCTGTGCCCCGTGGAGATGGGGACAAGACATTCGTGTGGGTCTGGGGGATTTGGAGCTGGATTTGGTTCCAGCTCATCCCCTTGGCATGGAGGGCTGCCCGCCTGCCTCCCACGTGCTGGGCAGGAGGTGGCCATGGCAGGAGGTGGCCATGGCAGGAGGTGGCCATGGCAGGAGGTGGCCATGGCCGGGGACCAGGGTGCTCCTTGCCTTGCCACTGATTCCTTCACCCGCTCCTGGCTCTGCCACCACAGACTGACGTGCAAGTACAAGGAGTGCCCTGCTCATGTAAATAAACCCAGCTATAAATAGAGAGGGAGAGAAGTGTGAAAACAGTGGGGAATGGATTTCATGAAACCAGCAAATTAGTCTGGAGAAACAAGGGTGTGAACTGACAGCCATGCTCCAAACCAAGCCCATATTTCCAGTTTCTTGAGGGATGTTGGTGGGGCCCCTGTGCTGGGCTCAGGTTGGGGATGCACAGACTGGGATCAGGGCTGAGTCCCCCCATCCACCACGGGCTGCTGATGCCTCCTAGCTTGGGTTGTGTTACCACTGGTGCCATGAATGCCCTTAATTATTTTTCTTTTCCTCTTTGAAATTGTGGCAAACCCCAGGTAAAGACATGGAGATGATCTGACTGGTGACACGGACTCCAGCTAGACCAGAATGCATCGTCTCTGTCTGGCTGAGCGAGGGCAGATGGAGCTCTGCCAGCCTTGGGCTGGCTGTTTGCAGGCAGTGAGTGATGGCTGGGCCTTTTTGGGTGCTTTGAAGGTGGCAGGACTGGCGTGGGAAGGGTGCTGGCCAAGGGGTTTTGCCCTCCTGGGCCACGCCAAACCAGACTGTCAGGAAATTGAAGAGCAGCTCAGAGAGCAGAACTGCCCCAGCACAAGGGTCAGCCTCGGCTGTGCCAACCCCCCGTGCAGATCTGCAAGCTTTCACTTCAGGCCTCAGCACTAGGAGCTGAGTCAGGCTTTTATGAGGTCTTGGAATTTGCTGGGGAAGCAAAGTGCCCGGGAGCTCGCGTGAGCTGGGGCTGGGCTGGGGGATGCTCTTGCCTCCTGCCCAGGGCTGTGCCAACATCTGATCCTCCAGGAATGTAATTCCGGGCAGAAGCTGTGGGATGTTTCTCCAACTCCCACATCCTCTGCAAGAGCTGGGGTTTGGTTTTTTTTTTTTTTTTTGCTTCTTTCCTGAATGTGCATGGGAAGAGGTGGGAAGACCAGCAGCTGCTCAGACCTCTCCCAATGGGCAAGGGGAAGATAGTGAGTGCTGGGGACAAAAGGATGTGTCCCCCTCTGTGTGTGAGCCTGTCCCCTCCTGGGCTGGCTGTCATGAGGGGAAGTTCAGTGGCCTGTTTTCCATGGCTGGCCCGCTCCCGGGGGGGCCAGCCCG
>VXBB01013585.1:33844-54354 GCA_013399915.1 Illadopsis cleaveri | reverse complement strand
CCTTTTTTTTTTTTTTTTTTTTTTTCCCCAAGCAGATTAAATTGCCAACCTGTCTTCCTCTAAAGTGGGCTTTAACAACCGCGGGTAATTAGGGGCGGGCTGTAATCCTGCCAGCCTCTTTCATCAGGAAGGAGCCTTTCGATCTGCACTGCGGTGTTTTCCCATGTTTTGACAATAGCGAGTTAATGTGCAGCGGGGTGGGGGGAGGACGTGGTGCTGGTGGGGAGGAGAGGGGACAGGGCTGGGGTGCGATGTGGCACCTCTTGGTCGGTGTCCCCAGGGACACCCCTGTCCCTGCTGCCCCATCTGCCTTTGGGGTGGTCCCAGCCCCACCGTGGGGATGTGCAGAGTGTCCCCTGTGTGCAGGCAGCAGCTTCCCCTCTGTCCCCGTGTGCCCCCAGACTCAGAGCGGCCATGGGTGACCCGGGGGGTGACGGTGGTGTCCTGTGCCCCCAGCTCCCCCCACGTTCACGGAGACCCCGCCGCAGTACGTAGAGGCCAAGGAGGGCAGCAGCGTCACCCTGACCTGCATGGCGTTCGGGAACCCCAAGCCCATTGTCACCTGGCTCAGAGAGGGAGACCTGTTGGGTGCCAATGGCAAGTACCAGGTAGGTGTGGGAGGGCTGCTGTGGGGACTCCAGGGCTGGGAGCTGGCGGGGACATTGCTGACAGGACCATGGTGGCGGCAGCTCCGCCGTGCCTGGAGCCAGCAGTGCTTTCTCAGCACTTCTCCTTGGTGAGATGCCCATTTTCCCCCACCCTATCCCTGCTGAGCTGCAGCCTGTAACGCTGCCAGCCCTTGGGTGCAGGCTGGAGAACCCCCACATGCCTGGGACAGCCCTGTTCCTGCACCTGACCTACTCCCTGTGGACTCAGCCCAGGGGCCAAGACCCTGGAGATGGGGTGGGGGCTGCAGCCTGGGGTGGTGTCCCCCCGGCAGGGATGGATGCAGCAGGGCTGGGGCAGGGGAGGGTTGAGCAGGGAGGATTTCCCCTCCTCCCCTCCCCTTCAGGACCCTTTTTGCATCCCAGAGGCTCCCAGGCAGAGATTCCCCCCTGAGCTGTAATTGGTAAATCAGGCATTGGAATCAGCGCAGGCACTAATGAGAGTAATTAGGAATCATTTGTTACTAATTGAAATAGAAGGATGAGGCAGAATGAGGTGGGGGGGAAGCCTGGCTGGGAGGCCTCCCTATGCATGGGGGTGCTGCTACCCCAAAGGTGACAGTACCTTGTCTATCCTTCTGCTGTGTCCCCAGGGGGAATCCATCCACTCCCCTTCCAACTGAGAGGTGGCCCCACAGAGAGGACAGTGGCCAAGCTGGGGTCTCCCCCTCATCCCTCAGGAGGTCCTTGGGGGGCAGGGAATGCTCCAGCAAGGCTCCTTGTGGAGCTCCAATGGTGCTGGGGTGCTTGGCAGGAGCAGTTTGGAGCCTGCTGCCTGCCAGTCGCTTCTGGGAGATGAATGCGCTGGGATGGTTATTTATTTATTTCATGATTTTTTTTTTCCCCTTCCCCTTGGCGTCGAGCAGCAACGCGTGTGTTGGTTTATTAATATCCCAAGTCTTGCAGAGCGGGGAAACCCGTCTCTCATCCGGCCCTAAAAGCGCCGGCAGCTCCCTGCCGTGGGAAGCAGGGAGGGTTTTCCCCTGTCCCCCTGGGGGTCCCTTCCCACGCTCCAGGGTCTTCCCTTGTTCCCAGGTGAGCGACGGGAGCCTCACGGTGCTCTCGGTCAGCCGAGAGGACAGAGGTGCCTACACCTGCCGGGCCTACAGCATCCAGGGCGAGGCTGTGCACACCACGCGCCTGCTCGTCCAAGGTGAGACCTTCCACCTCCTCAGCCTCCCCTGGCAAGCCGGGATGGGGGGATGTCCACGGGCCACAGGGCTGTGGTGTCACCCTAGAGTCACCCCCAAGGCCTGGCGTGGTGCTGGCTGCCCCGTGGCTCTGCATCCGGTTTGTAGGATGGAGGAATTTGCTTAATTGGGGCACGGTGGTGGCCATGCTGATGAGCAGCCAGGCCCTGATGGCAGCTCGGTTTTGTCTGGGGAGCGGGGAAAAGATTGAGGCTGTCATGAAGCGCCTCGTCAGACAGCGGTGATGCATGACAGGCATCCTGCTCCTTGCTCCCTCTCTTATTTAATAAATCTTTAATTAGGTCAACAGCTACTGGCAGAGAGAGGAGCACGGGGTGTCTTCTGCTCTGCTTTTGTGGCAGTGGTGAGCTGCTGGCTGCCGGCAGTCTGTTCCCCCTGGATTTTTCCTGTGGTTGATACTACCCTCAAGAAGTGCTGGGGATGAAGGGAGGCGTGTCCTTGTGTGCCCTGGGAGAACCACCATGAGCATCTCCTCCTCAAAGTTGTAGAGATTAGGGAGAGGGCTGGGAATAACAGGGTCACTGTGGTTCTCAGTCAGCCCAGAGATTAGGGAGAGGGCTGGGAATAACAGGGTCACTGTGGTTCTCAGTCAGCCCAGAGATTAGGGAGAGGGCTGGGAATAACAGGGTCACTGTGGTTCTCAGTCAGCCCAGAGATTAGGGAGAGGGCTGGGAATAACAGGGTCCCTGTGGTTCTCAGAGGATCTGGACCAGCCCTGCCCCAGAGGCCTCCAAGCAGCTCCCAGCCAAGATGCTGTGATGGAGCTGAACCCAATCAACTCTAGTGGGGACACCTGTAGTGGTGGGAGTGACACTTTCCTTTTCCCCCCTGCAGGACCTCCCTTTATCGTTTCCCCTCCGGAGAATATCACGGTCAACATCTCCCAGGATGCGCTGTTCACCTGCCAGGCCGAGGCGTATCCCGGGAACCTCACCTACCTGTGGTACTGGGAGGAGGAGAACGTCTACTTCAAGAAGTGAGTTTATAGCTGGTGGGGCAGCGTGTTCCTCTCCTGCTGCTGCTCCTGGGTTGTGCTGGGAGCTGGGATTGTGCTGGGCTTTGCCCCTGGCTCTCCTCGTGATCCTCCTCTCCTCTTCTCTTGCAGCGACTTGAAGCTGAGGGTGCGGATCCTGATCGACGGGACGCTGATTATTTTCCGTGTCAAACCAGAGGATGCTGGAAAATACACCTGTATCCCCAGCAACAGCCTGGGCCGCTCACCATCAGCCTCTGCCTACCTGACAGTGCAGTGTGAGTGCAGGCTTGGGGCTGGGATTGATAACACCTGGCTCCCAGGCAGCCCCAGAGGCTCTCTTGTCCTGGTATGACACTGGGAGAATCAGGCTGATGTGACAGCAGCCTTTGGATGAACACGGAATCATCCTCAGCCAAAAAGCTTGAGAGCATCCCACGTGGGTGTGGGAGACAAGAAAACAAATGGTCTGAGCAGCTTGAGTGACACAGCTCAGCTGGGACTGGTGTCCACCTTTGCTACAAGTGTTTTTTAATTAGGTGAGCATCATCCCTCACCCTGCTGGGAAGCACCGGGTCAGGGCTCTCTCTCAGTGCCAACGTGTGCTTTTTGGTGTTCATTTCGGGGGCTCATTCCTGTGGCTCGGCCGTTCCTCGAGCTGCGGGGCTTGGCGTGTCACATTTTTCAGGCGGTAAGTGATCTAAACAAGCGGAGGAGAAAGGGCTGTAGCAGCAGCGTTGCTTCCCACGCTCGCTCGCTCGTTCTCCCGGGATCCCCGGGCGGTAATGGGTAGTGTGCCACCGGCATCCTGTGGCATTCCACAGTAATGGCCTCAATTGCCGCCGCTCCAATTGCAATATTGCTCTGCTCGAAAAGACTGCGGCGCTTTTATTTCATAATGAAAGACAGACCTGAGCAAAGTGGGCTCTCAGCGTGGGTTATCCAAGGCTGCCTAGAGCTGCTGCTGCCTTTAGACCTGGTGCTGGTTCGTGGGGAGCTTCTGAGAAAAGGGCTGGGAGGTCACTGTGGGGACGGATGAAGGGGCAGAGTGGGCAGGGGGACGGTGTGAGTGGTGCTGTGCCCAGGCACAGGCATGATTTGGGGCTGGATGTGCCCAGCTGGGTGGCTCTTGGGAAAGCCTGTGGCCTCAGGCCATTAAATCTGCCCTGCCGCTAATCCAGGGCCGCTTGTCAGGGCTGATAGCTGTTAAAAATAGCTCTAATGGCAGGGAGGACAGCGCTCCGGCAATCTGCCGCTCAGCCAGGCTTCAGCACAAGGAAGGGTGCTCGGCTTTGGGTGCTACAAACCCTTTTCCTCCTGAGCAAACCTCGTCCACACCGGGGCTGATGTCACAGGAGGGAGCTTCCCATCCTCTGGAGGGAGCTTTCCATCCTCTGAAGCAGATGGGGACACAGCTCTGGGTCATTAGTGGGCTGGGCTGGCCCCCGGCCAGTGACCTAGTAGTGAAAGGCTCGATCCCATTACCCTCTCCCGCACTGCTGGAGTCCTTGATTACATTTCCTAAGAGGTGGAGTTAAGCAGAGGGGGGTAAAGCCTGCTCCATATGTGGCACTGGGCAATCTGGGTTATGGTGCCACTGCTGGGGGCGTGCGGTTTTGGGGAGTGGTTGGGGTGACGTGCTGGGAGCAGAGCTCCCAAATTCTGCTGGTTTTGCCCCAAGAAAGCGATAAGGAGAGGACACCCCCACATCTTCCATCCCTTCCTGTTAAGCACCTTAATATTTATCCCCACTTTGCATCAGCAGTGCAGGGGTGCTGCACCCCAAAACCCCCACATTTATATCCCTTAATGCAGCGTAAGCCCCATCAGGATTTTCCCATAACCTCGTGCTGGCGGTGTCTAGACGAGATTGTAGAAATACTCACTCTTCTTATTAAAAATAACATTTTTTTAAAAATCTTCTTATTAAAGAAAGTCTAGGTTCTCTTCAACCCACTCGCACTTAATTAAAAAGCTCTTAGAAGTGCTGTTAATGACACATTCTAGACTGGAGGATTGCGAGACACCTCTCTGTGTGGGTGGTGCAGCGTGGAGGGGGGGTTAGATCCGTATTTTAAGGTTTTTGCATCTCGTAAAGGGTGAGGTGGCTGCTGTTCAACATGACCCAGCCTCAATGAGGCATGAGTACGAGCAGATACGGGAGGTAAAGGACTTGTGGCAGCCTGGACATGGATCCCTTTTTCCATCTGGGTGTGTTTTAAGGCTTGGCAGTTGAAATAGCTTTGACTGCTGGCATGTAAAGCCAGGCTGTGCTGGGTGTTCATCACACCTGGCACGTGTTGTGCTGTAGTGGAGCAGCACAGGCTTCAGCAGGATGCAGGCTGGTGTGGAATTGGAAGCAGGCATATCTCACATTTCTTCTTAAATGCAATCTTTAATGAGCCCCAGGTAGGAACACCCTGGACACGAGCAAAGCCTCGCAGAAATGCCAGGTATTCCCGTGGATTTGTGTGTAGCAAGCCTGGCTTAACAGCCTGTGGAAGCCAGGGTGGTGCTGGGCTCGAAATTCATTACAAAAGTGTAGTAGATCCTCTGAAGCCAGGCTGGGAGGAGAGATGGGCTCTCTCCTCATGCTAACGTGGTGCTGCTGCCCTCCCAGATCCTGCCCGCGTGGTGAACATGCCCCCCATCATCTACGTTCCCATCGGGATCCACGGGTTCATCCGCTGCCCGGTGGAGGCGGAGCCCCCGGTCACGCTGGTCAAGTGGAACAAGGACGGGCGTCCCCTGCGAATCGAGAAGGTAACGGAGCCCCCGGGGAGGGGACGTGGGGGCACAGGGGTGTTCAGATCCTCATGTCCTCAGCAAACACCAGGGAGCACCACCAGGCACCCTGTGGGTCCCTTTCTGTTGTCATGGATGGGATGACTCTGCTTTTCCTTGTCAGCTGTGGGCAGAGTTAATTCCAGATCCCACAGTAGACATTCTGTGTCTCCCACACCTGATGCCTTCTTCCCCCTCAAGTCACCTCCTGATGGCCCTGGTTTATTTTTCCAATGCCAACTGGTGGTTAAAAGACCCTTTTAACAAATCTACATCTTCCACTAATCATGGTTTGATAGTCTGAGCAAGGATATTAGCCATTAAATATTTAAAGAAAGCGCTCAATATTTTAAATTTTTTGCTTAAATATTAACGATTTGAAGTTGTAATTCCATTTAAAGCTGTTGCTGCTGTGGCCTCCTGTTCCTTGGTGCTCTCAGCCCTCCAGGTGGAGATGTCTTGCCGACTCCAGAACAAGTTTTATTTAGTGTTAGATTCTGATCTTAAATCTTTTGGGCTTCTTTGAAGAAACCTGCCTGTGTTTGCACGGGCTGATGTTGCCCAAGTTTCCTCTCTCTACTGTTGAGGAGATGCTTTAGATGTTGGGAGTGGGATTGAGCTTCTCCTGGAGATGTGACGGCCACCCTGGGCATGGGTGGGGGGCTTGGCTGAGGGGGAAATAAGGAGCTGTGGTGGGTGTTGGATAAGTGAGCTCCCTGGTTCTCCCTGCTGCAGTATGCCGGCTGGAACCTGCTGGAAGACGGGTCGATCCGGATTGAGGAGGCCACTGAAGATGCTCTCGGCACTTACACCTGTGTGCCTTATAACGCCCTGGGTACGATGGGCCAGTCTCCCCCTGCCCGACTGGTACTGAAGGTAACTCTTCTGCCAAAATCCCATGGGTTTGCTGGAAGCAGTGTCCTCCTGTGCCAGGAGCAGCTCCCGGGGCTGTGTAGGGAACAGCAGAGGCTCCAGGGTGAGGGTGTGTCTGGGCTGTAGTTGGAGATGTGCTTCCCACCAGCACAGGCAATCCCACAGGGCACCCTGTCTGGTGTAGCTGGAAATAGCCTGCCAGAGCAGCAGCACGGGTTTTGACACTGGACTGGGGTACTTTGAGGAAACATCTCCCTGGAATGTCCCCTTTGCCAACAAAACACTTAGCCCTGCTGGCCCATGCTTGGGTTGAGGAGGATTTTAATAAATGGATGTTTTGAGCTCCACATGCTCCGGCTGCGTGCGGTGCCTGGGGCGCACCGGGCTCCCAGTGCAATTCCTGGCATAGCTGGGGTGGGAACTGCTGCCTCTTCCCTCCCTGAGCACGGACTCCTGTGCCTGGGAGGGAGCCGTGGTGATTCACGGTGTCTCGCCGAGGTTCAGATGATAACGCTTTGTGTACCAGACACACACATCCGCCGGGGCGGCTGCTGGGGCGAGGAAATCAGGTTGATGGCTGATGTGATGTGGGTGGGTTTCTTCCTGTTTCGAGGAGGTAAAAAGCAAGATGCTGCTCAGCCTGGAGAGGAGAAGTTGTGTGGAGTTGTCACAGCAGCCTTCCTGTGTCTGAGGGAGCCTGCAAGGAACCTGGAGAGAGATTCTTTGTTAGGAACCGTAGAGATTGGGACAAGGCGTAATGAGATCAAACTGAAAAAGGCAAAATTTAGGTTAGATATTAGGAACAAGCACTTCTGTGTGAGGATGGGGAGGCCTTGGCACAGGTTGCCCAGAGAAGCTGTGGCTGCCCTCATCCCTGGAAGCGTCCAAGGCCAGGTTGGAGCAATCTGTGATAGAGGAATGTGTCCCTGCCCAATGTCAGGGGGTGGAATGGAATAAGCTTTAAGGTACTTTCCAACCCAAACCATTCTGGGATTCCATGATTCTATGCTCCAGTGCAGTGGCTCTTTGGAGAGAATCTCCCTCCAGGTGTGTAATTTGGTGTGCCATCGAGGCCTCCTTAGCACACATTTTCCACACAAATTTCCTTGCAATGCCTCAGGGTTATCCAGAGTGGGGATTGGGTTGGTTTGGAAAAGGCTTGGTTTGAGTGATGAGTGTTTGGGCAGGGTGACACTCCTTGTTTTTCCCCTTGGCTGCAGGACCCCCCCTATTTCACGGTGCTACCAGGCTGGGAGTACAGACAGGAGGCAGGGAGGGAGCTGTTGATTCCTTGCGCTGCTGCCGGAGACCCCTTTCCCATCATCGCCTGGAGAAAGGTACCCGGCCTGCCAGACAAATCTGCAGTGCCTTTGGCTTTTGGTGAATATTGCAGACAGAGAAGCCACACTCTGTCCCGGTAAGAACAAACTGCAGGTACAGCTGCTTCGCTTTGGGCTGAGCCACTGCCGTCCTGTCCCGCAGGTGGGTGGGGGAAGCCCGGCTTGTGGCCACCGAGTAATCCCGGGAAACCGACACGGCAGCATCCGCAAAGCTGAAACACTGCCCCCTGCCCCGGCCCCTCTGCCTTGCCAGCACTGCCCACAGGACACCCTCCTCCTTGCCTGGCTCCCAGGTGGTCACCAGCAGGACGTGGCAGTCGTGGCAATGCCGTCCTTGCAGCACGCACCTCCTGTGGAGGGAGGGGATGTGTCACCACAGCACATACAGGGATCTCGTCCAGTCAGCAGCTGCTTTACTGCCCTGTGACTTCAAAGACCCTGGGAAGAAGCTGTTTCTATGATCCTGAACTGGATATAAAGATTTCAAGATGTCCCTTTTCACAGAGCAGAGTGTGGTGGCACAGCCTGGGAGCAGTGAGGGCATTCCAGTCCTCCTGCAGCTTTCCCCTTGCTTCCCACCTTTACTGCTGCCATAGGAATGAGGAGGAGGAAACCTCCTGTGCTCTTCATGGTGCTGTCAGGAACTTCCCTCCAAGCCTTCCATGCCCTTCTTAGGGCTCTTGAGAGTGAGCTGGGTCCCTCTGTCACCCAGTGGGGCCGACCGCAATCCTTGTGTCTTGAGCTGCTGGATCTCTGGGTCCCTTTAAAGAGCACAAGGAGGACCATGACTTGCACACATTGCAAATGACCTGCCTAAAGCTTGTTGGCAGTTTAGTCTTTTTCTCCATCTTATTTTTCTTTCCATGCCCTCACCAGTCTCAGTCAGATTTCTTTCCAATCCCACTTGTGCCTTCTGGTGGTCCTCCTCATTTTGTGGCTCTGGGCTTATCTCCTCCAACTCCGGTCAGGGCTGGCTTGGGCTGGGCTCAGTTTGCCAGTGGCAGAAGCCATCTCCCTCCCTCCTCATCAGCCCACCCGTGCTGACCAGTCTCTTGAAGGACTCCTGGGCTTGCACTGGTAACCCCACGTGTCCGTGGGCTCCTCTGCTCCTCCTTCTTTGCATCAACCTGTCAGTCCTGGTGTTGATCAGCAGAGTCCCCCACATGAAGAACAGCTGAAGAGGACTCAGGACAACGTAGGATTTGCACAACCTTGGCTCATGGGCATAGATGAGTTGTTACAAGATCCATCTTTCCGCTTGGCTTGAGAGATTCCAGGCACCTTCATGCACGCCATCCTCCCACATCCCCATGGGGCCCTTGCTGCCCAGACCTCTGATGTGAAGAGTCCTGCCTCTCATCTGCTGCTAACTCAGGCTGAGGAGCAGTTTGGGCATCTCCTGGGGCAGCCTGTGCCTTCCCCATCCCGGGAGGGGGTTTGCTGGGATGGCCGGTGCCCCTTCCTGCAGCAGTTTCAGCTTTGGATGCCGGAGGTCGAGCCCTGGCGCGGGGCTCGCTGTCCGTGCGAGTGCCGTGGGGTTTCCCGCTTGTGTGTGAGCGCTGAGCAGCAGCCTCCTGACGCATGCCTCTCGCGTTGCCCCCCAGGTCCTCTCGGAAACGGGGGAACCGTCTGCCTTGCCACGACTGGAGAGACCAGATTCCCTGCCGGTGGCCGGCGGTGTCCCCTGGGCCGCGCAGGTAGCTTAGTGACCCCGCCGCCGCCTCGCCCTGCCCCACAACCCGCTGCTGAGTCATGTTCGTTCTCTCTTTGCCCGCCTCCCCCCACCCCGCTCCTTGCCCAAGGTAGGGAAGCCCAGCAGGAGCAAGCACAACACGCTGCCCGGCGGGACCCTGCAGATCCGCTCCCTCGGCAAGGACGACCACGGCGAGTGGGAGTGCGTCGCCACCAACATCGTCGCAAGCATTACTGCCAGCACCCACCTGACTGTCGTAGGTACGGGCAGGGGGGGGCAAGGGGCCTGGGGAGAGCCCCCCAGGCAAGGCAGGAGATGGGGATGCTCCCTGTCACAAAGAGAACTGTGGTGGCAGGACAAGGGGGAGTGGCTTTGAGCTGAGAGACAGAAGGTTTAGATGGGATATTGGGAAGAAATTCCTCCCTTTGAGGGTGGTGAGGCCCTGGCACAGAAGCTGTAGCTTCCCTGTGTCTGAAAGTGTTCAAGGTCACGTTGGACAGAGCTTGAAGCAACCTGGTCTAGTGGAAGGTGTCCCTGCATATTTGTCGTGGTTTAGGGTAAATTTGGGATCCTCAGGACACCATGTCAGGATGGTTTGAGTAGATGTCCCTTCAAGTTCCTTCCAACCCAAACCACTCTGTGATTCTAACAGCAAAGTCTCCTTTAGATGTTATTTCCTGATGGAGTTGCCTTTCTCTGTGCTGTTATTTTGGCCACCTGTCCTACTGCCATTTCCAGCAGAAATGGCCTTGGCCTTTGGCTTGGTGCAAGAGGAGTCCCCTCGGACCGTGGCTTGGGAGAAGACCCCTTGAACCCTGGTGCTGCTCCCCTCTAAGCTGTCCCCTGTCTCCACAGGGACAAGCCCTCACGCCCCGACCAGCGTGCACGTTGTGGCCGCCATGACCTCAGCCAACGTCTCCTGGGAGCCCGGCTATGACGGTGGATACGAGCAGACTTTCTCAGTTTGGTACGGCCCTCTGTGAGTCATCCTGGCATGCTTTGCTCTCTGCTTCTTTTCCTTCCTAGCCAACCCGAGCTTGGAGCAGCGGGGGGGAGGAGGGTGGGGAGGGTGGCGTGCCCGACTCTGTGGGCCTTACAGGGCTGAGCTGCCTCGGGGTTCCTCGGAGACATGGGTGGTGGGGGTGGGATCGTGTAGTTTCCCGTATTTCCTCTCCCTTCTGTGCTGGCCACTGCCTCCGTCTGCCCCAGCAGGTTTTACTCTGCTTGTGGTACACGGGAGATGCTTTGCATTCGTGTAGCTGTGCCTCTGGCATCTAATTTCAAGATAAACTGTTTATGAGGCTTAACAGCCAGGGAGAGGATGGAAAATGCAACCTTTAGAGAGTGTGTCCTGGAAGAGCTGTGACTAAGCAGAAATGTTCTCTCCTTGCTCTGCGGCTCCCTGGAGGTGGTTAAATCCCAGCTGAGATCATGACCAGCCACTGTGAGATGCTGGCACTGGGGCTGAGCCCCTGGAGCTTTGCTCCCATAGTTCCTGTGCTCCCACAAAGCTGGTGGGTGCATCAGGGCCAGGCTCAGCCTGTGCTGAGCTCAGGCTGTGCCTTTCTCCTGGGGCAGGGGAGGGAGAAATGTAGCTGCAGCACGGCTGGGTTTTACTTTGGGCTCTGCTGTTTTCATCTTCTTCTAAAAGAATAATCCTTGGAAACATGGAAGGGTGATGCCTTCCCTTTCCAGGTTTGGGCTGGCATTCTTCAGCCTTTCCTCTTGCTCTCTCATTCTTTCCTTGCCTTAATTTGCCTTGATGGAGGCTGCTGATAGAGAGGAGAGGGGGAGATGCTGCCTATAATGATTTCTGCTCTGCTCCAGCCCGGGGCTGGGCTGTCTGTCTGGAGATGGGAAGAAGGAATGGATTGAACAGAGGGGGGAAAATGAGGGAGCAAGCTGAGCAGTGCAGACCTTGCTTTGATGAAAATGTCCTTGGGAAGGAGTGGTTAAACCTCTCTGCTCTGGAGACGTGGCTGCATCAGCAGCTGCTGCTGCTCTTGCTCTGCAACCTGCTCTCAGATTCCTGCCTCCTCGTGGCTCTTCCAGACTCCACAGGGAGAGAGCAGCCAGCAAGGAAGGGTGTTTGCACCAAGCTTGCATTAAGGAATTCAGGGAGCTGTGAGGACTTTGGATAGGGAGACAGTGATCTGTCTTGCCCTGACCCTAGGGTGTGATCCCTGGGGGATGTGCTGTTCCCTAGGACCAGGGATCTGGGACACAGCTGGCTCACGCAGTGCCATCCGTGTGCCCTCCTCCCTGCTGTGGCTGTGGGTTGCTCAGACAGAACACGGCTCCATTTTCTCTGGATTCATGCTCTCCTCCTGTGACTGCGTTGTAGAGGCTGGAAATGCAAACCCTGCTCCCCAGGGGTGGCTGGGACCACCACAGCATTCCAGCTGCACCACGTCCTCCCTCAGCAAGGGGGTTCTCCCAGTTCAGTGCTTCATTTACCCTCTGCTTTCCCCACCCTCAGCCCCTCTGTCCTGCGTCCCTGCCCACAGCAGTGCTGGGAAGGAGGGATGTGAGGGCAGTGGGGTTTAGCACTGCAGGGAAACCTGACCAGGAGAGGGGCTGTCCTGCTGCCCTCCTGCCTCTGCCATGGTGATGGGGGTCCTGGGATCTGTAGTCCCAGCTGGAGCTGCAGTGATCCAGAGGCTTTCCCTGGATTTGGCAGAGGCACACGGCACATGCACAGCTCTCCACTGACCTGCTCGTTTCCATGGCTTGCTGCTGCTTCTCTGCCTCACCTTCTGCTCCCTGGACAGCAGCGTTATTTCTCTTTGCCCCATCTTTTCCTGCTGGGTGGATTCACCTGGCTGTGTGCTGGTGGTTGCAGATGTGCCTCCTTACCTGTTCACGACAGACCATCTGCACAAATCCTTCCCAGATCCTCTGTGGACACCACCAAAACCTGCAGCTGAGGGCTCAGACTCCCTAAAGCATCTTTCTAACATGTGCACCTGTACTTGCAGTGTCATAGTGGTGCAGTGGTGCTGTTTTGGGATGTGGGATCCTGGTGGGATTAATGGCTTGTGGAGGTGGCTGCATGCTGCTGGGTGGCACTGGGATGGTTCTGGGAGCATTTTTTTACCCTGGGTTTGTGGTTAGACCCCAGCAGAAAGGTTCTGTCCTGCACTCCCTGCCAGTGCCTCTGCTGCTCTGCCAAACCCTGAGTGGTGGCCCCAGGCTGTGCTGGCAGCCCCCGACTTGTGCAAATGTGGCAGAGATGGGGATTTAGTTAAATGTCTCTCATGGGATGACATGTACAGGGCTACAGCTGAGGGAGAACTTGGCTCTGGCTCAGGAGATGTCGAGGTATAAATGGGAACAGGGCCTGTCTCCTGCGTCAGCCGTTCCCTTTGCAGCACTCACCAAAATGCTCCAGCTCCCACTTTTGCCCATGGGAATCTGGTGGAGATCACGTCAGAGCGGGGCTGTTGGCACTCCTGTTATCCCTGACCCAGCTCAGGGCAGAGGGAAGAGCTGGTGGCAGTGCCCCTGAGAGCTGCTGGGACACGAGGGGATGGTGTCCTGTCCCAGCTCGTGGGTGGCAAGTGCCTGCCCCATGTCCATCCACATCACTGCTGTCAAACCAAACCATCGCTCGGGAAAGCTCCATTTTTGCATAAGAAGTTAATGCTGCCTCCTTGTCTTCCCTGTCAAAGACAACTTCCCTGAGGATGCTCCCTTTTCTCTTGGCAGGATGAAGAGAGCCCAGTTTGGACCCCATGACTGGCTGTCTCTCCCTGTGCCAGCTGGTTCCAGTTGGCTACTGGTGGATACCTTGGAACCAGAGACTGCTTACCAGTTCAGTGTCTTGGCTCAAAACAAGCTGGGCACCAGCTCCTTCAGTGAGGTGGTCACTGTGAACACTCTAGGTAGGTCCTCCTTGGGAACAAGGGGAGGGCTGGGAAGGGATCTGGGAGGAGAAGGGGCCCTTTGCCTTGCTCTGTGTGTCCTGTCTGCTGGCCATGGAGACAGAGATGAGCATCATCAGCAATAGTTTCCAGCCATGTAGGAGTTAGTTTGTGGAGGGTCCTGGGTGAAGCTTGCAGACTTTGCTGGATGCATGAGGCTCTGAAAGGCTTGTCCTGAAAGACAGCATGGCAGAGCTGTACTGTGCCAGTCACCTTTCAGATCTTCCTTAAGTTCAGCTGGGATCAGGAGATATTAATAGAGCACGAGATCACTTGTTACAGCTCAGAGCTTTGGGCTCTCAGGTGGAGGTGGGAGGAAGCAGGAAGGCCTGGAGTCATGGCCTCATTAGTCCAGTGCCTTTTGAAAATCCACTTTTCTATTTCCGTGATAAGAGACCAGACTCCCAAGACGTGCCCTAAACTCCTGGAATGTGGGAACAGCCACAGTGGTCCTTCTGCTTCTGCTGGGGGCATGTGTGGAAGAGGATCTCCTGTGCTTGCCTTGCCCCATCTCAGAGGAGTCCCTGTCCCTTCTGCTCTGTCCCCAGCATTCCCTGTAACAACTCCAGAGCCTCTGGTGTTGGTTACCTCACCGAGGTGCCTAACAGCCAACCGGACACAGCAAGGCGTCCTCCTGTCGTGGCTCCCTCCCGCCAACCACACCTTCCCCATCGACCGCTACATCATGGAATTCCGCGTGGCGGAGAAGTGGGAGATCCTGGATGACGGCATCCCGGGCTCCGAGAGCGAGTTCTTTGCCAAGGACTTGTCCCTGGTGAGCAGGGGCTGCCCACACCACACCCAGCTCAGTGATCTTTCCCAGCCTTCATGGTTCTGTAATGATATTGGCACCATCTGCTGCAGCTCCAGGGAAGTTTGAGAGTGGCTCGATCCCTGTGCTCGATCGAGGAGCCGGACGAGTGTTGGAAAAGATAGAACATTTTATGAATTTTAGTTAATGGTGTTAGGTAATCATAATCAATATACATATAAATTACAAGTAGTGTTACTCTTCATTTACTCTTAGCCAGCATTTGGAAAAGTTGTTGTAAGCTGCTTTTGTAGGAACACAGCTTGAGAAAATGGCTGAAACTTAAAGTTTTGATAAAGGCACTCTGATACGCTTCAATGAACAAAGCCTAGGAGAGAAGGATGTATTGTTGAGGTTGGAATGTAAGATTTATGGACCACAAGGACATGGTGCAGAAACTAGAAGCTAAAGAGACTAACAAAGTCTCAGTATACATTAGAAAGTCCCTACAGGAGGAAAAAGATACTAAAAAGACTAAAAATATACACTAATTAGCATAAGAAGCGAGAAATCAATAACCAATAGAGGATAGAATACTAACTAATGAAAGAGAATTGTTTAATTTAGAACCAATGAACAATAATTTTTGTTTGATGGAAACATATAAACAGATGAAAAAGTTTTGTATCTGTGTCTGGGTGGAGGCCAGGATTTTCCTGGCCACACACCCCCTGGGCAAGGATAAAAGCTTGACTGGCTGACATAAAAAAGGTGGTGTTAGAGGGTTTTATTTATCCTGGGGATGTTGGAGGGTCTGGTAAGACGAGGCTGGAGGGTGTGTGGGGTTCCTGACAGGTGTGTTTGGTGTTCCAGGACACCTGGTACGAGTTCCGTGTGCTGGCGGTCATGCAGGATCTCATCAGCGAACCCAGCAACGTCGCTGGCGTGTCCAGTACAGGTGAGCGCTGGCTCCTCTTGTCCCCCTGGCTGTGGGGCTGTGAGCTGGGCTGTGGGCTCTGCAGGGCTGTGATGGATGAGCTGAACATGGCGCTGACCCCAGGCTGCCTCCCGATGGGAGCAGGCGAGGACAAATCCCCGGAGCACTGCAGAGCCCAGCACGCCCCGGCTCTGCGGTGAGCCTGGAGAACAAAGCTCCGAGCGGGCACTGGCGCAGCCTGGAAACGGGAATGAAAGGTGGAGAGAGGGAAACGTAGCACTGCAGTGCAGAGTCCACAGGGAAAAGAGCTTTGCAAGCGGGAGACTGCAACGTGCTGCAGTTGGTGCGTGTTCCCTGCACATGCAGCTCGGAGGATGCTCCTCCAGCCGAGGGGCAGGCGGAGGAGGGTTGTGATGGCGCTGGGGAAGGCGAGGGCAGCAGGAAGGGATGGGGATGCGGTGAGCCCGGATTTTCTGGCTCTCGTGGAAAGCCCGGCTCGGCTGTGCTGCGATGCAGCAGTCTCTCTCTGCCCCCAAGTGGTGCCGGTGTGCTGAGCAGAGTTTGCTGCAGCCTCCCTGCTTGCTGCCCTTGCTCCAACCTCACTGCTCGCTGCCCTTGCTCCTCACGCCCAGTTTTTCTGATGGGGTTTGGCAGGTGCCTGGCCCCAGGCAGCTGCTCTCCCAGGCTGAAAGCCCGGGCTCTGTGGGGGAACGTGCCGATCCTGGATATGGCACACAGCAGGAGCACTGAGGTGTGCAGGGTGCACATCTGCACGTGCCCACAGCTGAGGTCTGTTGGGGCTTCACATGTGTTCCTGTACAGCAAAGGGGTGTCATAAGGGTTTGGAGCCCATTTTTCATTGGAACACTGAAATGAGGCACTGACAAAGAGGTTGAAATACCTTGTGCTGCTGCAGCGTGTTATTCAGCCAGGAGGTGACTGCAGATTTGCTGCAGTTGTGTGTGTTTCGACATAAATATGTATTTTCTTGGTTTGGAGGCTGCTTCCCTGGGTGTCCACCAGCTAACACAGAAAGGTTTATCAGGTTGCTTTGAGCAATCTGGTCTAGTTGAAGATGCCCCTGCTTATTGCAGGAGAGTTGGACTAGATGGCCTTAAACAGCCCTTTCTAACCCAAACTAACTTATGATTCTGTGATCTGGTGTGAGATCACCAAATCCCTTGGCCCTTAAGCAGTGCTGATTGCTCTCCCTGGGTGGGCTGGCTTGGAAGCAGGGTCTTTACAGAGATTATCATTCCTGGAGACTATCACTGTGGCAGCTCCCTGGGGAGGGCAGCAGGTGTAACGCTGAATTATGTGTTTTCCCCAGACGTTTTCCCTCAGCCTGACCTGACGGACGAGGGCCTAGCCCGCCCGGTGCTGGCTGGCATCGTTGCCACCATCTGCTTCCTGGCTGCTGCCATCCTCTTCAGCACACTCGCCGCCTGCTTCGTCAACAAGCAACGCAAACGCAAGCTCAAGCGCAAGAAAGGTAAGTCCATTCCAGGTGTGCTTCTTCCCTCCTTCCTGTCTCCTCCTCGTTTCTCCCCTCTGGTTGTGTTGTGGTCGTAACCTTCTTCCCTGTCTGTCTCTTCTTCGTCCGTGCGCGTCCTCAGGTGAAGCCCTGACTTCCTCCCTTGGCTGTGCCTGAAAGCGCCCGCGGTCGGGAGCGGGAGAGGCAGGGTGGGTGAAGAGGCGCCAGAGAAACTAGCCTGGGAATTCCGAGGGAGCTCTCCCACGTGGTGATAACTCCTAGAGCCGGGGGTTTAGGGCTGGGCTGTCCTCTGGGATGCAGGCGGGGAGGCACCGCTCACCTCCTGCAGGTCCCCCTGGAGCTGGGCTCTCCAGCTGCTCCCAGCCCGGAGCGGGCAGTGCTGGGCTAGAGAAGATCCCAAAGGAGACCCTGCTGCTCTGCTTCCCAAAAGCTGGGACTGCAGCCTCCATGCAGGAGTGGCTGGTAGGGAAAAGGGTGGCTGGGGAGCTGGAGAGGGCAGGGAAGTGGCTCCGTCTCTTCAGCCTGCGGGGCTGTGGCAGCAGGACGGGCAGGACCCTGTGACGGGAGCTGTTTGTTGTCAGCAACCATTAAAGCACTGGAGCAATGAAACCTTGGCCTCTTGTTGAGTGTCTTTTGTTGTCTTGATGTTGAGTCTGTCTTGTCTCTGTGGTGTTGCGCCTCCTCAGCGTTCTCTCTTCTTTCCCCTTTTTATTCTCTTCCAGACCCTCCTCTCTCGATAACCCACTGCAGGAAGAGTTTGGAGTCCCCGTAAGTATCTGTCTTAGTTGCAGCACCAGGCTGTGGTGTCTTCAAGGTGCCTCCCTCCTACAGCCATTGCAAAGCCCAAATGGAAATGTCTCGTCCTTATTTGGTTGCTCCTGATGTGTTGTGTTTGGGTGTTCCCTGAACTTTTGGGAACACAGCAGTTCACAAGAGACAAATGGGCTTTGGAGCAGAAAGCAGCAGGGACAAATGCAGCAAACTGAGCTAAGAGATGACCCCGCCTGGATCTGTGAACATTTTCCTAAGCTGGAGTTGGCTGATGGAACTCAATACCACACCACTTGGAAGGGGCTCCGTAGGACAAGGACTAGCCTGCTGCATATGGAGTCCTTCCTGCCAGCTCGGTGTAGTTTATGAGTCATTCTCTGTTGGCTCTTTTTTTCCTGGGAAATTCATCTTTTATCCTGAAGAGTGCCCTGCTGAAGCCTCTTTCCACATATGCCCAAAGGTGGTGGATCGTGGTGCTGCAGAAACCACAGCTCCTTGCAGAGCCCGTGAAAAGCATGTGTAGCTGCAAATCAGCAGGAGCATCTTCCTGGTAGGAGTGCAAGAGTCTGGGATGTGGACACCTCATTCTTTGGCTCCTGGACCGTTGCAAAATGTCCTGGTGCCGGTGGATCTGAATCTTACTTGTTTTCAGTTCACTCGACTGAAATAACCTGCACTGTCTCTGTTGGATCTGCTGTCTTTTGCCTCTCATTCCTGTTTGTCCAAGGCTTTCTGGATAGGGATGAGGGAACTACCCTGGTGCTCTCTGCCTTTTGAGGTGCTCAGCCTAAAGTCTGAGTGTTGAGAATGGGAGAAAGAGTTGGTCTGAAATGATCCATCAGCATCTCCAAGTGAGATGCTGAATTCTGTGGCAGGGGACATTTGCCTGATGTCCCCCTCCTCATGGCCTTTCCTGGGCATGGATAGCTCAGGTGGACATAAGAAACATCAGAAGGAGTTGGAAGTGAGCTCTGGCTGTGTCTTTTTCCCTGTGGAGCTTGTTGCAAGGTGTAGGTGGAGCTTGTTGCTAGGTGTTAGGGTGTTGGTGGAGCTTATTGCAAGGTGTTGGTGTGAGCTTTCTGCCCCAAGTGTTCTGCCCACCCAAAGAGCAGGGATATTGTGCACTGCTGCTGGCAAGACTCTGCCATCCTGGCTAGCCCCTGCCAGTTTCTCCCAGAGGTTCCTCTTGTGAGAGCTGGTAGCACTTTGTTTTCCGGATCCAGAGTTGTTCTTCTGGGCGAGAAGGCCTCCTTTCCGCTCTGGGTGACAGTCCCCTCTCTCGGTTTCTCTCCCCTGTGGTCTAGGTTGTCTTCCGGCAAGGTGAGTCCCGAGAGCATCCGCACGCTCCGTCCCCCCTCGGAGTCCTCTGACGACCAGGGCCCTCAGGCCAAGCGGATGCTGAGCCCCACCAAGGAGAAGGAACTCTCCCTTTACAAGAAGACCAAACGAGCCATCAGCAGCAAGAAGTACAGCGTCTCCAAGGCGGAGGCTGAAGCCGAGGCCACCACTCCCATCGAGCTCATCAGCCGCGGGCCGGACGGACGCTTCGTCATGGACCCGGCGGAGATGGAGCCCTCCCTGAAGACACGGCGGATCGAGGGCTTCCCCTTCGTGGAGGAGACGGACATGTACCCCGAGTTCAGGCAGTCTGACGAGGAGAATGACGACCCTGTCGTCCCCACCTCCGTGACCGCCCTGAAAGCCCAGCTCACCCCTCTCTCCTCCAGCCAGGAGTCCTACCTTCAGCCACCAGCATACAGCCCCCGGTTCCACCGGGCGCTGGAGGGTCCCGGCACCTTGCAGGCCACCGGCCAGGCCCGTCCGCCGGCCCCCCGGGCTTTCCACCACCAGTTTTACGGTTACCTCAGCAGCAGCAGCCCCGGGGAGGTGGACCCGCCGCCCTTCTACATGCCAGAAGTCAGCCCGCTGAGCTCAGTCATGTCCTCCCCACCACTGCCCCCCGAGGGGCCCTTCGGACACCCCACCATCCCTGAGGAGAACGGGGAGAATGCCTCCAACAGCACGCTGCCCCTGGCCCAGACCCCCACGGGGGGCCGGTCCCCCGAGCCCTGGGGCAGGGCCGAGTTCCCCTTCGGCAGCCTGGAGCTGGCCCCCGCGCCGTTCCCCCACCAGCTCCAGCCCTGCGAGGCGGCCGAGGGCTCCCAGTCCACGGGCTGCCTTCCTCGGGGGCCGCCCCCCTCATCCCTCCAGGTGGTCCCCGCATCCTACTCGGGCATCCTGCCCCTGGAGGCACCAAAGAGCTGGACCGGCAAGTCACCGGGCAGGGGTCAATCATCCGTGCCCACTACCACCAAGTGGCAGGACAAACCTATGCAACCCATGGGATGTCAAGGGCAGCTAAGACATACCAGCCAAGGTATGGGCATACCCGTGTTGCCTTACCACGAACCGTCCGAGCCCGTCGGCCCCAGCGGCACAAGCACATTCAGCCTGGACACCAGGTGGTACGAGCCCCAACCCCGACCTCGGCCCAGCCCTCGGCAGGTCAGGAGGGCTGAGCCCAGTTTACATCAGGTGGTGCTACAACCTTCAAGGCTTTCTCCTCTGACCCAAAGTCCCCTGAGCTCCCGCAACAGCTCCCCGGAGCTGACTGCCCGCGCCCGGCCCCGCCCAGGGCTCATCCAGCAGGCGGAGGTGTCGGAGATCACGCTGCAGCCGCCTGCGGCCGTCAGCTTCTCCCGCAAATCCACGCCGTCCTCCACGGGATCTCCGGCGCCCAGCAGCCGCGGGGACAGCCCCAGCTTCCGACCGACCACCGCCTTCACCCCCGTGGGCACTGGCTTCTCCAACTCCCAGGGCTCCTCCCTGCCCGTGGACACCATGGATGTTTTTGGAGACATCCCTTCTCCGAGGAGGGCTGGCGAGGAGATTCTCCAACCGGAGCCGACATCCACCACCACGGTAGCCGCCACAGGGTAAGTGTGTGAGCCCCGTGGTGACCCACCCCGGCCCCTTCCTGGCTTCCCCCACCCTGCCTTACCCGCTCCCTCTGACTCCCTCCCTGCCATCACCATCCCAACTGGTAGGGTCTCTCTGGGCACGCTGCAGCATCCCTTTTGGAGACGGCGTCCCG
>VXBB01013585.1:20617-32147 GCA_013399915.1 Illadopsis cleaveri | reverse complement strand
AGCGGAGAGCGGGAGGCCGCCGGCACGCTCAGACCCTGCCCTAAAGAGGGATGTGGCTGCACTAGACAGTAGCGGCTGGTTTTCCAGGTACCAGGGTTGCTCCAGGCAAAAGCGTCTCTCTCTCTCTCTCTTTCTCTCTATTTCTCCTCTTTCCTTCCGTCTTTCACAGCACCTTAGACCCCGTAGCCGTGCTTTCGTCCCATCCTTTCGTCTCGCTTCATTCTGGCTTCTTGTGTGGTGGGGTCAAGCCCCCTCCTCCGGCTTGTGGTGGAGAGGAGTCGGGGGCCGGGGCCGCCAGCCCTGCGGAGCCGGCGCGGTCGGAGGCGTTCGGAGGAGAGGCTGTGTTCTGGGGAGGGGGGAGGCAGCGTTTCACCCCGCAGTGCCCTCCGCATTTCACTCCCGCCCTCTGGTACCTGGAAGCGCTATGGCCTTAGCAAATCCCTCCGGCACTGAACGGAAGGAAGGAAGGAGGGCTCAGGGGAGAGAGGATGGGGAGGGAGAGCAGCTGGACAAGCCTGAAACGACTTCTGTGTGCCTCTGGAAAACCCAGCTACGGAGCAATGCAGTCAGGGATGTAGTCACAGGTCCATGTCTCTAGCAGGGCATGCCAAGGAGAGCCAGCTCCAGGACAGAGCCGTGTTAGAGCAGCACTGTTGTCCGTGCTTTTATGCAGTGTATCCATTCGCTTTGTTGATTATCGTTTTTGTTTCTTCTTTTCCTTTCTCTTCTGTTTCTTTCCCCCTTTCTTCTCCAGCCTCGTTTCGTTTGTGTTTCAGTTTGGTTTCTTTCCCTCCTTTTTCCTTTGGAGTTGTTGACGTGCTGATGTGTTGCGGAGCTCGGCTCCTTGCGGGTGTTGATAACTGCTTTGTTTTTGATTAATCTCAGCTATCTGGGCAGTGTTGTCGAGACAAGCTTCTCCTCAGCTCAATAGGTAAGGGTGATCCATGTCCGAAAGGATGGTGTGGGTGCTGTGGAGGGTGGCTGGGAGCGGGGCATGACAGGGGACACGGAAGGGGCTTTTCCAATACCATCTCTTCCTTTAAAGGGGAATAAGGAATGTGAAAACACTAGGAAACACCTCTGGACGCACAGTCTCTGTGGCTTTTGGGTTTCCCCTCCCAGCAGCACATGCTGCTCCCCTGCCTTCGGGCCTGGGGTTTGGGATGAGCCGAGCTGCCGTCTCCCTGGGCCACCCTTTCTTTCTTGGGGGATGGTGACACACGTGGCACTTTTGGCCCTGGCAGGGTGTATGAGGGTTGTGTGGTGTTAGGGAGATGTGTGTTGAGGTGGGGTTGTCCCAGATGATCCAAATCGGGAGGAGCCCACAGTCACTCCCTGAAGCCAGGAAAAACAGCCACCTCTGGAGCTGCCAGCTGCAGACAGCCTGCTCAGGGTGGACTCTAAAAACCAGTCTCCAGCTGCAATCCAGCACATGGAGAATTTTGTTTCAGTATCTGGATCTGTTTTCTTTTTCCAAAGTCTCCTCAATCACAGAAAACGGGAGAAGTCTTTCACCCAAGATGGATTGTATGCTTGGCGGCAGCAGAACTATGGTCTCAGGCTGCCAGAAAGGTGTTTTTTTTCTTCCCATCACAAGTGTAGTCATGGGAAAATCCCTCCATCCCTGAAATTCTCCTTGGAGAAATCTTTGACTTCTTCTCACCCAGCTGTAGTTAAACAGCCCTAAGCAGATCTTGAAAGACTCTTCCAAGAAAATTCCTCCTGGGCTGCCTTCATGGGACCAGTTTCCTAGATAGCCATGGGCATTTCTGGAACTGGGATGGAGTAATCCGGAGATGGTTTTCAGACCTTAGAAGCAGAAGAATATCACTAAAACTGCCAAATCCAGATGGGATAATAGTAATTTGTGACCCAGAGGATTGGCAACGCTGACACTGACCTGTTTGGCCATCAACCAGGCTGGATATGAAAGCAGAGATGGGATTGTAGATGGGCCTGTTTCTAAGGGCCTGGCCATACCCAGACTTCCTTAGGACAGGTCTTACAAAAGGTTAAGCTTTCCTGCCTTGGTTGGGAAGAGGCAAGGTCCTGGCTGATTGTCTCCAACAGCCTGAGGAGCCTTGTTGGGCTGGGAAAGGCCTCATGAGAGAGAGGTGGGGTGCCTAGAGAAATCAGAGAGATGTTTCCAGGAGAGGGGAATTCCTCCAGCTGGTCTGGAGGGTTGTCCTGGAGTGGGGAGAGCAGGATTGGTGAGGAGGGAGTGTTGGATGTGTGTACTCCATGGAGGAGCCATCCTCTTGGCATGACAAAACCCATCCAAATCTCTTGAGCACTTGGCTGCCTTCTCCTTCTCTTTTTTCTTGCTGATCCCAGAGCAGGGCATCCTGTGAGGAGCAAAGCTGGCACTAAGTTTTGGTGAGATCTGGGCTGTGCCAAGGTTTTTGGGAAATGGGGAAGCCCTCAGAGAGGATGTGGCTGCTTGTTCTTGCTCTGTGGCACTTCCCTACTCTGGCAGCATTAGGGACACGAGCAGACATGGCTTTTGCACAGCAGAGATGAGTCTAGGCTGGTGTGTGAGTTTGGTATGGCTCTTTCCCAGATCCTGGCTGGCTCCAGTGCTGGCTGCCATGGGCTGATGGATTTTGAGGAGCAGGGTCACACTGCCCAGGATGTGAGCAGCTGTGTGTCCTACTCCAGGATGCTGCTGGGAGCTGCAGTCACAGGAGCAACTCCAGAGTCATTATCCCCTAAAAGGAGAAACCAGAAGAATAAATCTCACTTCAATAAGCGAGGAATCCTGCAGAGAGCCCAGCCATGTAATTTCTTGATGATTTGGGGTCATAAAATTGTCAGTGCATGCAGAGCACAGAGATTTTATACCAGACCAGCCAGATTTCTCTATTGCAGCATTAAAAGCTGACAGGAGAAGGAGAGGAAGCTCCATACTGCAGCATGATGGCTTTTGCTAGGTGAAGCTCAGGTAGTTTTTTTGGATGGGCAGGGATAAATGATGCAGTTACTGAGCCAGCACGAGGAGTTCTCTTATCTTCTTCTCTTAGGATGCAGTGCGCATCTCGGAACAAGGAAAAGGGGGCTGTCGTCTCCCTGCAGAGGGAAACCCAAAAACCACAGACAAGGCACCAAGCTCCCCTGCCCCTCGGCATGGCAGCCTGCCCTGGGTGGCCTCCCCAGGCCCCCCTTGCCAGGGCAGCACTGCCAGTGCTGGGAGCTGGGGGGCTTGGCCGTGGCATAGCGTTGAGTGACGAGGGGATGTTGGCGCCAGGCGTGCGGGAGGAGCAGCAGCCCTCGCTCCCCACTTGAAAGAAAACAGGTTCCCCTTTAAAGACTGTCCATGTGCTGATCCTCTGCATGTGTTCCATGCCTCCTTCCGCTTGGAGAAGTTGTGAGTCCGCTTGTCTGAGTGCGTTTTTCTTTTCTTTTCTTAATTATTATTATTATTACTCTTATTTTATTTTTCTTTTCAGTCTCTTTTATTTCCTTATATATTTTCTCACTCCTGTTTTTTCATTTATCTTCCTCTCTCCCCTCCCTTTCCCCATGACTGTATCCCCCTCTTCCTGTCCAGCCCTGCCCCGTTTCCCTGGCCTTCTCTCCTCTCCGTCAGCATGGTGGTGCAGTCCGTTGTGTAGATGAGTTGTGGTGTCTGCAGACCTGTAGAAGGGCACCCCTTCTCTGGTGTGCTCCCCGCTGTGACCAGCCCCTTCCTCCCTCCCTCCTGGCCATGCCTTGGCAGCAGCAGCAGCCCTGGCCTGGGGCTGTCACCGCGGTGTTTCTCTGGCACCTCTTGTGCTGAAGGATCCCAAGCGTTCTGGGATGGAGGCAGCAGCCAGCGCTGCCTCGGAGCAGAGTGGGAATTCTGACTTGCAGGAGCCTCGTGTAGGAGAATTGAGCTCTTCATGGGAGGAGGATGAAGGGTTGGAGGACACAGTGGGCTCCTTTCAAGTGGATACTCTTCTTTATCCATGTGGATGCTCTAACATGCCCAAACTGTTCCTGGATGTCGATGTTTTGGCTCAAGGAGAGAAGGAGACAGGGAGGGTGTGTTGAGACCTCTATGAAGTTAAATATATATAAATATACGTATAGTATCCTTGAATCTCCAGGATTCTTCTCTTGTATTGGGTCCCCTTCTTTTTCTTAATAGTGGGTCTTCTTTCAGGGGTCTTCTCCCTTTTATCTTTGCTTTGTACGTGGAAGGACATTTGAAGAAGAGCAGCTGAGATGTGCGTTGGGCTGGATACTTCTTCTCTACTTACTTTTCCTATCCTGGAACTCTTGAAGGCCATTCAGTACCTTTGTGGCCTCTCTAGTGCTTCCCAGTCCATGCAGTCCAGACATTTGCTCATGCAGAAGGGTTTTCCTTAGAAGACTCGAGGAAAACTGCTGCTCCAGGTGTTGGTGGTGCCTCGCAGAAGGTTGGTGCCAGGAGTTCACGTGGGCTTCTCAAAGCTCCTTTGCTTGGCTCTGTGCTGAAGTTTCCAGAAGAAGTTTGCCCGCCTCCCTGAACATCTCATCTGTTGATATTCAAGATCTCCCTTATGTGTGGGCAGCTGCCCAAAATGTGAACTCTAGGGGCAGGAAGAGGCTTTTGGCTGAGCTTAAAATGAAAATTAATTTGGAAGAATCGGCGCCCTTTGAAGAGATAAAGGGTGGGTAGAGCAGATAAAATTTGGCTGCTGAGTGGCATCGTTTTGTCCTCTGTATCTCTTCCTTGCCAGAGGTCAGACAGTATTTATGGTGACACATGGGTTCAGTGCACTCACTGTTTATGTTTGTGTGTAGAAATACGAGTTCAATTACGGAGAACTAGTGGAAATGAGCTTCAGGCAATTTCCTCATAATCCCTCATGTAAATCTGTTTAATTTTGTCAGCATGCCACAACAGCTTCTTCTTAGAAAGAAAAAAGAGTGGAAAGAGCAAGAGACTTTTTACAGGCTGAGCTTTAATAAACGTGGCAAAGCTGTCTGGGTGGTGGGAAGAGGTGGTAGAAGGAAGGTGCTGGTGGGCAGGATGGTGGCAGGATCACCGAGCTCGGTGATGTCCAGAGCTTGGCACAGGTGAGCTCTTTGGGCAATGGAGCTGAAGCAGCTGGAGTCACCATTCGCCAAGTACCTGCAGGAATGTCACTCCTGTGCACCCCACAGAATGGTGGCTATAAGTGGGAAAAGCCTGTCATTGGCCATTCAAGCAGGAATTGCTGCAGGGAATGCCACGTTGTGTCCTGTGGGTCCTGCCTTCAGCCAGCATGTGTGTGGCTGGCTGTGTTGGTTCAGCTCAGAGGGTAGAGCTGCTGCTGCTGCTGGCAGCATCTCTCACAAGAGGCTGATTGCACTTGGGAAGGTGTTTGAGCTCTGCAAATGTAAACGTCATCTTCCTGCCGAGGAAAAGCTTGGATCCAGCCAGCGGGACTCCCGGCATGTCTAATGAGCTGCTTCATCTTTGGCTGATGTGATGCTCTGCTGGGAGCTGGAACAGAGGCTCTCCAGGAGCTCCCTGCACCTTGACGTCTCTGTTGCATTGGAAAACATGAGAAGGAGCTTTTCTGTGCCCAGTGTTTGGGTTTCTGTTGCGTCTGCTGCGCCTCAGCTGCTTCTTCACCTCACGCTGCACTTCCCTGGGTGCTCTCCAGTGCTGCCAGCAGAACTGAGAAGCATTACAATCACACTCATCTCCAAAAAAAAACTCAAAAACCTTTCTGCTCCCCAAGGGGAAAAATCTCCTGGGAGCTCCTTGCCTGTGCTCTCCAGCTGAAATTTCAACGCTCTGGAGACGCTTGGGATGTTAGATGGGACGCGCTGCTGTCACACTGTGCTCTGCAGTGGTGGTACACTTGGGGACCCTGGGGCAAAGTCTGCAGGGTGTCTTCAGTGCCAGCCAGGCTCTGCCTGGACCCCGGGGGAGGTGAGGAGCTCCAAACTCTCCTTGGGTGGGTGTACTCTGGTACCACAGTCCAGGAGTGCAGGGTCTGTGCTCCAGCCCATGTCCTCGCCCCTTCCCTGCTGCTCCTACCAGCAGCCACGGTGTTTTTGCGGTGCTGGATGGGGCACACCTTGCTGACAGACAGAGGGACATCATCCTCAGTGGTTCTGTGCCCAAGCAGGAGTCTGAAGGCACTGATGTTGCCTCTTGTGGCCAGCTGAGGTGGCTCCTCCTGCCCTCCTGCTGCCCATGGCTTGCAGGGTTTGCTGATCCCTGCCCTGGTCACAGATGGATGGAGGAGCTGCCATCAGCAGTGTCCTCTGTGTGGCTCCTGTGACAAGGTTTGGTTGCCAATCTCTGGTGACCACATTGTGAGAGCAGAAGCGAGTCATCTCCTCCTCTGAAGGGTGCCAGCAGGCTGGTTTAAATCTCCTTTCCTCATTGGAGCCTGGCTTAAAGTGTTTGCTTTATCACAATGAAAGGTGCTTTGTGGAGGCTTCCTGTCTTCTCTGGACACCTTGTCTGCAAGTGGCTTGGGTTTATCCCAGATGGCCTCAGACTTTTTCTGTGGCATTAGGAGTTGGTGACTCTTGGAGGATTATGGAAGTAAAATGGAGAGGGGGAAGGAGATGGGAAAGCAGCAAGAAGGGGGGATGCTGTGATGTGTTATAGATAAGAGCTGGACTACCCACTCTCCTAAGGAAAAGGTTTTCCTCTAATGCTCTGCTCTCTACAGCAGTCATGCTTTCCTGACCTTGGATGGGAAAAACAGGTACAGTGAAGGAAATAAAACAAAAAATCTCTTTGCAAAGGGGAGGATACTGCACCTTGAGCTGGTTCCTGTAGAAGAGTTCCTCAAGGGGTACAGCTGATAAACTATGCCTTGCACCTGCTGGCTCTCCTGCAGGAAGCATCCCTTTGCAAATGCCCTCCTTGTCCTCGCAATAAAACCTTGTCAGTGTTTCCATTTCCAGCTCCCAGCCTCTCACTGTTCCAGGAGCAGATGCTCCTGTGCTGTCACGTTTCTGTTGTCGCTTCTCACAGGGACCTGGGAACGAGGTGCCTGTCCCAGCTCTGTCGGTGTGTGCCCTTGGTGTCCCTGTCTGTTGTGTGGCCCCTGGTTTTTCTGGCTGTGGGGGCAGGGCCAGCAGGATCCTGCCTCCCTGCTCTTTGTGGCGCCGGTGTTGTCCGCCCTGGGTGGCTCGTGGTGCCCGTCTCGATGCTGCCGTGCCGCTTCTGCCTATCTCTTTCTCTTCTCTCTCTATCCGAAGGGGTTTTGCACCACTTCCCAGAAATGCCTTATCGGACATAGGATCTGCCCCATCCTGTTTTTGTTTAGCAGTGTTGGCATGGCAGGCAGGTGAGCTGGGGGTGCTCACGTTGGACGTGGCCAGTGGCACTGGCCAGGTCGTGGTGCCACTCAAAAACCTGGAGGAGACGTAGGGGGACAGCGGGGACGCTTCACTTCCTCCATCCCGTGCTCTGGCACGCCTGGCTGGCCCTGCTCCCTCAGCCCCGGGTTTCTCACCTCTTCCTTTTCCACGGCAGAGCTGGCTGGGATCGGCCGATCCCCCACCGGGGACGTCCAGAGGCCCGAGCGTGGCCGGGAGCCGCTGATGGCACGTGTCTGCTTTTCCTTTCTAGAAAACGTCCATCTCCGCCCGGGGACGCTGCTGCACCTGAGAGGCTCGAAGCTCTGAAATACCAGCGGATAAAGAAGCCCAAAAAGTCATCCAAGGGCTCCTCGAAATCCAGAAAACAACCCAGTGAGTGCGAGGACCTTGCGGTCCCCAACAGCATTCCCTGTGTCCTGCTGTGAGCAGAGCTCAGGCAGATCCCTGCCGGCTCCAGCGCTGGGGATCTCCAAGCCCATTCCTGGATGCTGCCCTTGTTCCCTGCCTCCCAAAGGGATGCCTCCCCGGGCTGCTTGTCCGCAGGTTGTCCTTCCTTTGCTCCTCCAAACCGAGTCCTTCCCATACATCTCCCACATTTAGTCATTTGTTTGGATTTTGAGTGTTAATTTCATTTTCCCTGATGCCCAGCGTTCTCCCTTCTTCCCACACTGTGGGTTCAGGGCCAGGCTTGCTGTCACCGCCCTTTCTCAGCAAGCAAAGCGCTCTGCTCTGCCTGCTGATGGCTCCAGTCCCATCTGCCTTCTCTCCCTCCTCCCCAGACGGCTCTGCCTCCCAGGTTCAGCACCCTCCCAGCTCTCAGGTACTGTCACCTGACGAAGCTGTCTGCCTCCGCAAGAAGAAGAGACACCCTCGTCAGGACCCCTTCGCCCGGCTCTCAGCGCTGAAGGACGACCTCTGCCACCGGCAGCTCCCTGAAGACCAGACAGCCATTCTCAACAGCGTAGACCACGACGACACCAGCGGACACGCCACCTTGCTCTAGCCTAGCACCGGTCCCAGGAAGTTGAACAGGAGCGGTGGAGGGAGCTGGTGTCACACCACGGGGGGATGGAGGTGATGGGAAGGAGGGAGGGACGCCCCTGCGCTGTGTCTCTGAAGGGTTCGGCGGGGACGAGCTGGGGGGGACATGGGGGATGCTTTGGGGAGGATGCTTTGGGCTGGGTGTTCCTCAAATCCACTTCTCCCCCACCCCAAACAGTTTGGGTGGGATGGGAAGGGGGGTATTGCACCTCGGTTTTGGAAAAGATCTCTAGGCTTCAAAGGCACGGATGGAGCTTTTGACATCTGTGTCTGCAGCGCGTGTTTAGGGGGAAAGTGTGGGATTGAGCAGCTGGCCCTCAATCGCCGGAAGAAATTGAATGACACAGGGTGTAATTAAGTGACAAGAACCTAACAACTCAGGCAGGAACTGGTAATCCCATGAATCTGATTATGATAAAAACACAACCAAATATTCCCAGCAAAGCTGTAATTGTGAAAATCTCCCTGCCTCCCCCTTCCCAGCCTCCCTTGACGTGAAGGTAACAGCAGCAAAACCATCCGTGACGTCTTTCCTTACCTATCTCTGAAAGGGAAAAGCCAGAAAGACCCCGAGCCTTCGAATCAATGTGAGATGTGAGAAATCACCATTTGTCTGTGTGCAAACGCACTCGAGCCTCGGTAACGCGTGCTCGGTGCCGTGCGAGCGCGCAGGTAACGGGGCTGATATGATCTGAGGGTGTTTCCCCCTCCAGGTGCGGCGTGTGCCAGCTTTGATGAGGGTGGGTTTGATTAATTCTGCTCGACACTCTGTGTATCTCAGGCAAATGTCCTTCAGTGCCGCGGGGTGATGTGATTTCTCACTTGTGTGATGGTTTCATCTCTGCCGGTAACCGCGAAGCGGGGAGACGCAGGCATGCGAGTGAACGGGGTTTGGCTGCGTGGTCGCCAAAGCCTCTGTCAGCAGGTGCTGAGCCCCGGGGAGAGCATCTGAAGTGCCCAGCTCTGCGGATGGACGTGGATGGCTCCGTGCAAAGCTAAGCCCAGCGTTTTGCGCCAGCTTAAAATACGTTGCTGCTGGTTTCACCGTTTTCCCCTTTCTCCTCCTGCTCCAGCCCGGATGTGTCGGCTGTGACACTCACCGGGGTTGTGTCCCTCCCTTTGCCCCCTGTTCCCCTCGGTAATGCTGTTCTAACTCTTCACCAGAATGTATTTCCTCTTCAGAGTAGGATAGGTTTGGTGGCTGGTGGTTTTCTGGATTGCATAGGCCTTTTTTTTGGTTTGTTTTTAGCAGGCAAGGTGTAACCCGAGAACAGCCGGGCTCACTTTCCTGCTCTGCCTCCACTCTCTGACTGCGTGGCCTTGGGCAAGTCACTTGACCTCTCTGTGCCTCAGTTCTCCCATCTGTAAAATGGGGATAAAGTCATATTTGAGCACTTTGGACAAGCACTTGGTGGCCTACAGACTGCAAGTGCTATGTAAATGCTTAGTGCTAATACCAAGCAATCCCTACCTTTAAAATATTTAGAGTTGGTTCTTTGTTTTTTTTTTTAGTTTGAAGTGGTAAAATCAACCACTGCATCCAGGTTTGCACAGTTCTTCCTCTGCGGTAAAGTGCTAAACCCTCCAGCCTGCCTGGGAATAAAACACCAAGTGTTTCATGTAGATATTCTTGCTTTGAGTGGATTCAGGCTGTAGAAAAAGTGTCAGGAGAGCTGGAGAGCCTGCAGGCATGTTTTTAGCCCCAGGCTCTCTATTTGCAAATGAAACTTTTGTTTATTCCCAGGTAGAATTGCCAAGAGATTCTCTGCAATCTCGCCTTTAATTCTGCTTTGCCTTGGTTTTTGCTCTTGCTGCTGGTTGAACCTCCAAGGGCTGAGATGTTTGGAGAAAGACGTGAGCTCTCGGTTGTGATCCGGCTCTCCGACCACACCACACTTTTAGGTCAGAGCCTGTTGGTTGCTCTGCCTCCATATACCTGGTTTTAGAGGTTGTGCTTCCTCTCCCAGCAGGATGCTCGGGAACCTGTGACCACCAAAAGCAGAGCACCGTGTCTTTTCCAATCTCCAGGCCCTAAGAAAGGTTTGAACCACTGGACAATGAATCCTCTAAATCGATAACCAGATATTTCTGAGCTTTAACAACTTTGTGTAGGTGGTCTCAAACCATCAGCAGGTTTGTCTCGGGAAGGAGGGAGGGTCTGGTAGAAATGCCCCTCTCTTTCCAGCCTGCACCAGGGCTTTTTATTGACGTGACGAGTGACCTGACGTAAGAACCTCAACTCTCAGAGTGAGAACTCAACCTTGCTAACAGTATGACTGCGAATTTCCTTTCTTGGGTTGTGTTTTTAGGGTTTTTCCCTAGAACCTGCTCGGATCTGAATTGATTTAATGCCATTCTCCCGCTTGGCAGCGGGGAAAACTCTGCCTGGCTTGGCCAACTTCAGCTCGCCGGTCACTCCAGCCAGGCTGCTCCTATGGACAGGACAAGTGACCCTCGGGGCCGGGGGAGGCGTGGAGGCTCTGTGCTGCCTGTGCCATGGCCAACTTGCTCTTCCTTTTGCTTTCATTGCCTCAGCCCCTTGAACAGAGGGTTGCTTTTCCATTTGAGCGCTTTCCAAACGATTTATGACACCCGTTCGGATGGGCCAGGCGCTGTCATCAGGCTCTTGAGGTTGCTGCCTCAGGACTATGCCCCATCTTAAGGAGCGCTAGAGGACTTGGAGTGCAGAGCAGGTTGACAGAGCATGCTGGCTTGCTGGGTCAGTCTTTTGAGAGTTGTTTTCCTTTTGCAGGTGTTTTGAGCCACTGGGCTTTTCATGGTCTTCGACCTTTAGAGGCTGGAGCTGCAGCCCTCTCTCTTTCAGCCGTGTACCTGCCACGCTGCTGGAGTGGGAAATCCCGCCCGGGCGCCTCGTGGAAGCAGCTCCTCCCTAAAACCATCCTTAACTCCTTTCTCTGCTAGACCGAGTTACCTTCCGATAGACTCAGGCCGTGCTTTGGCTGACTGGCTCGCCTCTTGCTTTGGCAACCTCCTCGCTTCTCCCAGCCCTTTGGTTTCCATGCCCTTCAGGGTTGCTCCTCTCTCCTTCCGTGGACCTGGAAACATCGAAGCCGTGTCAGACGATGCCCAACACTTCCCCCATTTCACCCCCCGTTTGAACTCCGTGTCGCTTTGGTGGTTTGCAAACACAGCTGCTGTTGCTGCTGCTGCTGCTTCTTCATTTTTTTTTTTT
>VXBB01013584.1:33162-51079 GCA_013399915.1 Illadopsis cleaveri | reverse complement strand
TACATTACATTATATTACATTATCTTTCTATAATTAGAATTAATTCTAATTCTCAGAAACAGAGAATTGCTCTCCCATCATGTCTGCACCTCCCTCTCACACCACAAACCACACCCCCAGGTATCTCACACCAGATTTAAGGGAAAACTATCAGGAATTAATATCAGGAAAATACCAGGAATTAATCAGCTTCAGGTAGTTCTATTTGGGTAAATAAATTGCCCATAAAACTATAATATTATAAAACCCCTTGTTATCTCATTCTCAGAGTTATCTGATGGCACAAGGGTCCTTTTTTCCCTAACACAAGCAGCACTTTCACCAAGTTTTCTCATGACCTGCAAAACTTTGGAGATGTTATTTTCTGGAGGTTCCCAGCCCTCACTTTCTCCTGATATGTTTTGACGGTAACTTGGCCTCGATACTTTTAAAAATACTTTTTGGAATACTACAGAAAAACCACTGGGGAGCAGCAATCAAGATTTCTTGGCTCCTAAACTTCCACCGTTGGGTAAAAAATTCCACCATTCCTAAGAAAAATCAAATCTCTCACTCTTCTAAGGAAACAATCTTGCGGATTTGGCTCGAGATCATTGTTTTTGTATTAAACTGCAATATTTTTACAACATGCCAGAGATGAAAGAGTTGGAATTTTGAAGCATAAACTTATTTTGAAATTTTTTTTTTCCTGGAGCTTTTTGTGGGTTTTTTTTTGTTTTTTGGCTTTTTTGTGGGTTTTTTTTTGGTTGGTTGTTTTTTGTTGTTTTTTTGTTTTACGTGAATGAGTAGACATTTTCAAATCTTTTATTCAGAGAGATGTTCTGCAAACCATGAAGATCCAGGATGTGCTTGTGTGGCTCTGCCTTTAAATTCACTTTTTCAGCCAAACAACTGCTATAGTTCATTCACACATAACTGCATCAGCCAAAATAGGAGCAATCATCACAATTTAAATAAAATATTGGATATAATTTTGCTAATAATTTTGCCAAGATAATAATTTTGCTAATACTTCCTTAAGTTTCTACTTTGCCCTGTTTTCTCCCCTCACATTTATGAGGCTGTTGATGTCCTCACTGAAAAAAAATCAAAAGTTAAATTTACCCTGCCTTCATTGGCATCATCCTTTTTAGACAAAACAGCTGTTGGGAAATCTGAGGTGTTTAAACTGAAACATTTCAAACAGGCTGAAATATTCCAGGAACTGCCCTGAGAGGGGTGTTATGACTTGGTCTGTTTCAATAGAAAATATTCCATGTTGGAAATAAATTCTGCTATTCTGGGAACGTCTGGCAGCTACAAAATCACCAAATCTGGGTCCTTCCGTAGCAAGCACAAAACCCAAATCAATTATTCCAACTGCCAACCATGTATTCCTTATTCTGGACTTCACTTCCTTAATAAATCCACTTTCCCCATGATTAAAATGTCAAGGTGTGTCCTCCCTGTCACAAAGAGATTGCCACAAATCAGATATTTTATTTTCTGCTTTCCCTGAGGGGCACCACTCAGAATCCACAATCAGAACCAAAGCACTCAGCACCTTTTCCATCCACACATGATCCCATTTATCGCTTTTTGCTGTTGTCCCATTCAGTTTTTCTTACCTGACAACTTTCGTGCCATTTCGAATTACTTGGATATCAACTGCATAATTGCCATCAGCGTGGGCTATCAAGTTGATTTCTGAAAATTCTGCCTATGAAGAAAAGACTCCCATTAGTCAGTCTGGTTTATTTTACCTTTATTTTCCTAACTCCCTTATTTTCAGTATTCTTTTCATAACTCCCTTATTTTCAGGCCTCAAGTGCTGACAAGATACATTTGAAATAAAATGAGCACTGAGGGGGCATTGATCCAGCAGTTATTTGTCAAGTATAACCCATCACATTTTGAAAGGTTTTAATCCAAAGAGAGCAAGAGGTGGAAAAAAAAAAGTGAAAATGGATTGTGGGGCAGCAGCAAGTGGATTTATTCTTCCATGTCTGCATAGAAATGTAGGGATTATGTTTCTGCTTTGCACAATGTTATCAAAGAGATTAATACAGGCTCAACATTGACGTAAAGTTTTGAAGAAAACAGTACAAAAGCAGAATTAAAACAACATTTTCTTAGAGAATTTAGTGCCTGCTCATACTGCTCACCCCTTTGGATTTTCTTCATGTGCATTTACTCTTCTTTTTAAAAGATCTGGTGCTAATGAGCCATTGTCTCACCGAATTCTCAATTAAAGCACTTTTTCAAAAGTCTTCTCACACTGGAGATGTGGAATTTAAAGGGAGCCGCTCCCATACTCTGAATCTGCAGTTATTTGAAAGGAAAGGACAGGATGTTTTTCATTTATCCCCAGCCTTTCACCAGCTTAGACTCTCAAGGCACTTTACAATGACATTACCCAGCAGAAGGGTTGAAATGCAGCCAACTGTCTTCTGGTGGATAAATAAAAGTGTCTTTGCTGTCCCGGACAGCAGCACAGAATAGAGAGTGTCACAATGCTCATTAGTCTGCTCCTGAGAAATGGAATCACTGCAATTCCTCCTCAGATCTGGGAGGATTTCACACCCTGCTGCTCAGGGAAGGGAGTGCTGAACTCTTCCTCCCACTGCACAGGCACAGCAGTGAGGGCTTGGTTTGCAGCACAGAGCTCTGCTCATTAAACCCAGACACCCTCACACCTCTGGGATCACTGGGACAGCACAGGGGACACTTCCCAGCTACTGCAAAAACAGTGCAAATGGGGAGAAAATGAAATACTTGTACAGGCACTGAAAATGGCAGACTCAATCAACTGACCCTGAAACTCAGAACAAGTATCTCCAATTAATAAATCATTTAAAAAGCTTGGTGTGTGTGATAGAAGACACTGTACATTGAGGAAGGGAGGGTAAAAATGAAATAATTACTATTAATAAATGGTACTGGCAGCAGGGCACTGCAGTAGTTGTTGTTTGTATGTTGATGTGCAACAAAGGGATTTGTGTGGCTCAGACACTTCCAGTCTCTCTCTGATTAAAGTTCTGGTCCCACTGCACAGCACAGGAAGGGAATTCCAGTGTAAATGGGGAGAGAATGAAGTATTTGTACAGGCACTGAAAATGTCAGACTCAGTCAACTGACCCCAAGACTCAAAATGGGTATCTCCAATTGATAAATCTCTTAAAAAGCTTGGGGTGTGATAGGAGACTTTGTACATTGAGAAAGGTAGGGTGAAAATGAAATAATTACTATTACTAAGTAATAATAATAATTAATAATGATTATACCAGAGATTAATAAATGGTACTGGCAGCAGGGCACTGCAGTAGTTGTTGTTTGTATGTTGATGTGCAACAAAGGGATTTGTGTGGCTCAGACACTTCCAGTCTCTCTCTGATTAAAGTTCTGGTCCCACTATGCAGCACAGGAAGGGAGTTCCAGGTTTACCCCGAGTTTTGGCTCCTATTAAAGAGATGGGATGTGTGGTGTCAGCTCTGACCCAGGTGTGAATGGACAAATCCTTTTCCTGCCTATCCCTCACTACTCCTGAAGACCCCCGGCAAAGCTTCCCAGGTTCCCAAGCCAAGGGTATCAGATATTCAGTGGTGTAAAGAGTGGATGCTGGACCTTTCCAGTGAATTTAGATCAGCTGGATCCCCACACTTAATGAGAATTTTTCCCTCGTCCTTGAAAATCCAGTGACAAAACAACTCAAGGACTGATGCTTCGTACAGCAGCTTCTATTTGAGGAATTCAGGTTTCAAAAGCAGTGGAAAGATTTCTTTAAATCTCTAGTTTCAGCTTAAATAAAATAGCCATAATTCTAGAGCACCTAAATTATATCTCCATATTTATTCCTATTTATTATGGATTTTTTTAAACCCCCACAAGCTAGCACTGCACCCAGAGCACATTTATATTCCTGAGTGGGGAATTAGTGATACAGAACTGCCACACATAATTCATGGAGTGTCTGGGAACTTCACAGTCTCTAAGCAACAACTTCTGAATACAAGATGGTTTTCATGCTGTGAAAACTATGGTCAAAATCCCCTAAGAAGAGCCCACTTTGGGTGCCAAAAAAGGGCTGGTGTGGTTTAACCCCAGCTGGCAGCTCAGCCCCACATTCATCCCACCCAGAGGGATGGGGAGGGAACCCGAAGGCTAAAAGTGGGAATTTTTGGGGTTGGGATAAGCAGAATTCAAGAGATAAAGCCAAAGCTGTGAGTGGAAACAGAGGAAACCAAACCCCACAGCAGCTACAGGGGGGAAAATCAACTCTGTCCCAGCCCAAACCACCACATTTCCTTAATTGTGAGGGGTTTGGGGCACAGAGATTGTGAATTTATCTGTGCTTGGAAAAGCCCGCTCAGATAATCTCCATTATCATTAATTAAAGGTCACAACCAAATCATGTCCCCAGGTGCCACATCCACGCAGCCTTTAAACCCCTCTAAAGGGGTATTATATACATGTGTTAAATAAAAGTGTTTCTATAAATGCACAGATAGAAAAATAACACCCAGGTTAAGTCAGTTACCTGTTCCACTTTTATGTCATACTCTCCATGGACCTTTTTCCCACGAAAAGCCTTGGCCCTGCAGGGAAAAAAAAGGAGAGAAAATCAAGGATTTATGTCTCCGTAATCAGTGTCTACAGAAAACTTCCTGTATTGCCTTCAATGTCTTGAAAACACGCAAATACACTAATTAAAACACACAAATACACTAATTAAATCTACCTGCTGCACATGCACAACTCCCCTTCTTTGCCATCCTTGTAATCCCACCCCACAGTATTTTGTAAGGAAAAGCACAATGTGATTTCCAGCACTGAAGTGAAAATGCACTGGAATGATGGAACATTCTGAAATACACATTTCACAGCTGTTAAATAGTAGAAAAGGAGTCCTATTAACCAGGTACAATCTGGCTGTCAAAGTCAGCAATGCCAGTGGAAATTCATTTCCATGTGAACAACTTCCTAACAAGCACTCCTGTTCATCTTTATCCACGTAGTTCTCTTAGAAAAACTGGTTTATTTGGAACACTCTGCTTAGAAACTTTACATTGTTTTTAAAGTATCAGAGTACTGGAGACTGCTGTTGTGAGATATTTGAGTGTCTGGTTGGTTTCCTGATCAGTTTCCCTTTCTCTAGACTAACTTGATACGAAATGATTCATGTGAAGGAGAATTTCTGAGCAATTATTACGCACCAGGATTGCTGTGATAAAACAGAACTGAATTCACTGATCCAGGCCTTGCAAACAGAATTTTAAGAATCCATCCCTTGTATCCCTCAGGCTGAATATATCTGCTTTGGACTAAAAGAGAATTTCAACAAAAAGGATAAATCTGTTGATAAAAAGGAATTATTCTAACACTCTGACGCTGTTGAAGGAATATGCGACCAGCCTCTCCGCATTTTCTTTGCTCAAGCCAAAGCTTAGAGAGTACATTCCCTGCTTTTTTTTCCTCTTGTACAAGGAAAAATTTGCTGCACAATTCAAAACCTGAACACCACAGAACATCACGTCAAGTGTTAAAGAAGAGCAGTTTTGTCCATTTCCAACATCTAACAAAATGCTATTTTATTACATGAAATCTACCTCACCCATGAAAGGAATATCAATACATATATTAAAAATTTATTTCCACTGTGGTTTCAATAGTGGATGACTGAAATTTCTTAATAATCAAATGAAAACATTGCCTTGAGCAGCATTTTGTAAGGAATAAGGATATTTCTTAAGGACATGGAAAATGGATGATAGAAGTGTTTATACTGAAATCACACACTAAAATATTGCCCAACCATAAACATGCAATTGGGAAGAAGAAAATAAGGAAGAAAGCATTTGTATTATTATTATTATTGTTGTTACTATTATTATTATTAACTTTATTCTTGCAATAAATACACATGAAAGATGAAGTTTGAAATTCATTCTGTTCTGTTCTGTTCTGTTCTAGGAGATGCACCCCCAGCTTAGTGATACCAAATATTTTTGCCAATACTAAAAGTAGAACTTAAATATAAACCTGATTTACAGAAATATCATTAATCACTTGATCATCTCTCCAAATTTGTTTTGGAATCCCATAAAGAGGAATGTGAGCATCACCTCTTGAAAGCTCTGAAGATTCTGGACATGTTTTGTGGGAAGACCCAGGAGATTTGTGCCGGAGCAGGGAGGAAGGTCTCAAAGCACCCAGCTCACATCAACAAACACCTTCAATGCCTCTCTGAAAAACTAAAGATTCACCACTGCAAAAAAATACTCCAAACTCCAATTCTGGTCCCCATGAGTTGAACAGCATTGTCCTGGCTGGATTCTGCTGGCAGCAGGATGAGCTCCTGGGTTTTATCTCTGATGCAGTAACAGGTGAGGTAAATGCATTATCGGACATCACATGACACGTTTAATGTAAATAGAATTATCTTGGCTACATTGTGGTGAAGCTGCCTCTTGGACATTGGAAAATAAGTTTAAATACTCAGTTTCTTCAAATTTAAATGGTAACTTGGCCATCCAGAGACTAAACCTCCCCCAACAGCTGCCCTAAAAATTATCAGCAACTGGTGCTTCTTTGAGAGAAGAAATGGAACTGGGAAACCACAGAGAGCCCGAGACAGACCCTTCTGCTCTCTACTCCAAGTTCACTGCACATATGTGTTAGTGAGACAACCAAAATATTCATTAACTGTTAATTAGTGAGCTGTTATTTCTCTAAATTCAGCCTTTCTACTTAAACATGAGGCAATCTCCAAAGAGCTGAACTCTGGCATGATTCACATTTCAACAAATGACTTCAGCTCTGAAAATAAACAGGAGTAGTAAGGGCTGAAGTTAAGCAATCTGAGGCTTGAAAACAAACCTGACATTCAATCGTTTAAAGAGAATCAATTTCATTGCAGCTTTAGCCAACAGCTTTTATAAAAATGCATAATATTCCATAATATTCTCCAAATGTTGAGCCACAGACTGCAAGAATTTACCTTGGTATCTCTAAAAAATAACTGGAAGTTTCATGACTAGACCAAAGTCTAAGAATTACTTAGCATGTGTTTGTTATGAAACAGAACCCAGTTTTCATTTTATTTACCATACCTAGGAAATTCAGCTGTGCCCTGCTTGAATTATTTCTCATTTTTAACAAAAGAAAGAGGCAGTCCTGTGATAATGACATTCATTATGGTTTTTGGTTTTTTTTTTAACTGAGGGGAACTGAGGAATGAAATTGTTTGGTGTCATTGATTTACAGAATTCCACTCAATCGTAGTTTAAAATTCCTGTTCAGCCTTATTCCTCTTGGCACCAAGTGTGGAATGGCTGTAACCAGCTCTAGGAGCTCTGAGGAGTGTGAGGTGAGCTGCCAGCATGAGCGAAATTAAACAACAAACACACCCTAAATCAGGTAACAGTTGTCTGCCGTTGTTGATTAATTGTTAATAATTGTTATAATAATTATTAATAATTGTTGAGGATTTTTTGCGTTGTAGGAAAGAAAATAATTCATCCACCTGAAACTCCAGCCCTGCTTTCCAAAGCCCACAGAGAGAGCAGAGAGCTGTGGAAGGGATGCTGCCCATTGAAGTCACTGCCATGGCCCCTTGCAGTCAGAGTCTGTTCAAAACACCTGAAATATTGATGCATGTCTTGCTTCACAATTCATATTTAAAATTAAACCACCAGAGAATATGCAGCTGCCATAGAGGCAGCCTGACATGAACTCACTGAACTTTGGCAAGGACAAGGAATGAAGCAGAGTCATTAAAGGTGTTTCAAATACATAAAAACCCCCTGATTTATTTCCCTGCACAGCAGCGATTTCCCTGGCTCTGGGACAGCACAGGTTATTCCAGCACGTTCCATGGCTCACACTCCCAGCAGCTCTGTTTGCTGTTCATCACTCAGCTGGGTGAAATGCCCTCTCCAATGCAAGCACAGCCATGGCAAGGACACAGGGATTGCCCTTCAAAGCCATCCACCCTGGGAGGTGACAACTCACAAAACCCCCCACTGAAATTTGATTTATTTCATAAATTTTTATCCCCAGCATGCCAGGTAGGACACAACTGCTGCACTTCACTCTCAGTCCAGCATTTTGAAGGGGAAAATAAACTCCTCATAAAAAGGAAAAAGGTGCTTCTGCCAAGATGTCTGGGGCTTCTTGGTGTCTCTGTACCTGAAATCACTGCATCGAATATTTCTATACCAGACTTGTCAATCATAACAGATGGAAAGAGAATTACTGGGAACAGAGGCAAGAATTCCTGTCTTGGTGCATCTCAGCACAGTCCTCCCAGCTGGCCTGACCTGGTCACTATCACAGGTGTGATATTCTGATATTCTGACAGGCTGCAGGGTTTCTTTATTGCTGAGCAGGGCAGCAGAACCCTGCAGGAATCACTGCTCCTCTTCTGCAAGGATTCCCCTCCCTCACTTCTGCAGCCTGGAGCCAAGAACTTTGTTAAAAACTTGCTTAAAACCCCAAACCTCCTGCATGCACCCTCCTACCCTGCCCCAGGAATGGCCAAACTCCTGAAAAACCACAGGAAACACTTCTCAGTGGAGCATTTCCCTGCCCAAAGAGATTCAGCTCTAGAAACTTATTTGAAAATAACCCATAGCCTAGCTAGAAATAAAGAACACCATTTTATTAAACAGCAATTATTCCATTTCCCTGTCTGGACTGCACACAGCTCTTGCTACAAAGGTGGGGTTTTTTTCACAACAGCTTTATTGGCACCTTCAGAGGCTTCCATAACCTCCTACTCAATCCCTTGTTTTATTCTCCTAATTATTGCCAGCCCTTCCTTTTTTAACAAGTTCTCCCATCCCTTGGCATGGATCAGATCCCCTCTACTCTGATCATTTAAACTGAACAGAACCATTTTATCTGTCCAGCCCAAGAGGCATCTTTGCTGTTTAGTCTGGAGGGTTTCTGTCTGTCCCTCTGCCCTGTGCCTGAGCAGTGTTTTCACTGGAGATGTAATGCAGAGAGGAAAGTGCCTCCTACTCCTCAATGTCTCCCTTGAACTGAAATTTTCTGGCTCTTTAGAACAGCCTGCTCAGCTGAAAATGCCTCATTTTCTGCCCACTCAAGGTGAAACAAGTCCTCTTTCATGCCCAAACACCAGTCTGCCTTGCTGGTAAAGTCTCCAAACTCCCCACCTCCCATTATGTAATATTTACCATTAGCCCATTACTTCTCTGCAAGATTTATGGTCACGATGTAACTTCTGTGAGCTCCTTTTTTTGTTGCAAATTGGATGACAAACGAGAGTATTTTTAAATGTTCATTCCCTCATCAGCAGAAGACCCAATACGTGATGCAACATTTTCTAACTTTTCCAAATCTGTTAGACTCATTAGGACAACTACCACACTTTCCCAGGGCTGGGGTCATAAAAATATTTTGTACTCATGAGACGAACAGAAAGTTCCAACTTTTCTACAGGAAAACATCGCCAGCCAAATTACGAAATAGTTCTGTTCTGAATCCAGCTTTTATTGGTGCTCGGTGCTCAAGCCTCAATCTGCATCTTCTGCACCAGCTGCCCTGGATCCCTTATCTCCTGGAGCAAATGTAACAATAATCCAAGATAAAGTAACGAATTTTGGCATTTCTCTACCAACCAAGGAGTCCATTCTTTCCATTTCATCTGCTGATAACCAAGATAAAGGAGGACAAACAGTCATTGAGCAATCCTGCTTAGGAAGGAGTTGTCCTGAGTAAGTGGCAAAAATGTGCAGCCCTTGGTGAATAGTTTGTGACAGATAAAACCCAAACCAGCTAGAAAGGTAATCAAAAGATATGTTGGCTTTTTTTTTTTTTTTTTTCTTATTGAGGTAAAGAAAATAAAGTGAACCTGAGGACTCCACACTGCCAGGAGGTCATTTCTGGCAACACCTGAAAAGCCAGATAAACCAGCATGGGGTGAAAGAGCCTCTGAGACTGAATCCAATCCAATTTTTCATCAGAAATGCATCTGCCTTTTAATTTTTCTACTTATACCAAGTTCTCTAAGGTGTTTCAGGCATTTCTATGGAAGATGTGTGACCTTGTGAGGTAAATTTGAATCATTTATGCCTGGAGACACTACAGTGTTACTTCATATATAACATGTTGGACTATGACATTGTTGGAATTTTCATCTTTGAGGATCCTGAATTTAACACAGAAACTGCATCTCAAAAACCTCTCTGAGGTTCTGAATGAACCACTCAAAGGGAGGAAAGAAAGAGGGGGAAGACGTAAGTCATGCACCCCCACTAACATCACATTACAGGAATACTTGAGGCCCCATTTGAACAAAAAGCCCAAATAATTGCCATAAAACAGCATTTGACATTTCAATTTTTTTTTCATGCAGTTGAAACTGATGTTTTTATGTTTATACCCTAGACAACCACGTGCTGCTCTGTTTTGGGAGGGTTTTTTTGAGTGGATCAATCAGAAAACCTCCTCTTGGTTTAGCACCTGCACAGCTGCAGGAAGGAAAGGAGTTGAAGGCTTTTGCTGCCCTCTCCTGTAGGGAGAAATGCAGATGAGATTGGCTGAAGGCTGGTTTCCAATCACTGATAAAGAGATCCATGATCAAACCCCTGCATTTCCTGCTGCCTCTTGGGCAGGAGTCACAGGGAGGAGGTGGTTGGAAATATTGGGAATATTTCAGTGCCTGTGCTCAGGGATGGGTAATAGGCACCAAAGGCATGAACCCAACTTGTAAATTGCTTCAATCTGCCAGAAAAAGCACAATAACAGAACAGTCAGAATGCTCTCGATGTGTTTCATCCAGCATTAGCAGCAGCTCACAAGGAAATTCATCACTGACATCCGATGTATTAAATTAATGCTAATTTACTGCTAATTGCTGATGCTTTCTGTGATCCCCTGCTATTTGCAGGTGAATTAATGAATATTTTCAAAGTGGGTTTTTTTTTCTTACACGTACACAGAGTTTCCATCGGTCTCCTGACAGTCTCCTCTGACTCTGAATGTGGATCTGAAAGCTGGCTGGTTCTTCCAGTGCAATTTCCCCTCCTCAAGAGGAGAACTCCATGCACTGTGCTCAGCAGAAAACAAAAATAATTTATCAGTTATTAGGGACGAACCAGCCTCAGAAAATTGCATTTTCAGAGGAAGGTCCAGAATGCTGCCACAAAAACTCAATTACTCCAAGATACTCAAGTTCTAATAGCCATGGGAATTACATTGTAGAGATAATTCTCTGCAAATGGATACCAAGAAAGCAGAAAAGGTTTTTTGCCAGTATCACCTTCTCAATGTTTTTAAGCTTCCCAAGTGTGTTACAAAACTAAACTCACCACCTTGTAGTTTGATATTACACCTTGAAATACAACCACATAATTTTGTCTGTACTTCAAATACCCAATGCTTGGTTTATTGATTTCAATATTCTCTAAAAAGCCAAATAACCAAGAGCCTATGTTTTGAGGGTTTTCAGCTTCTCATGACATATTAGAGAACAACAGCATTTTCCAGCACTGCTGGTTAGTGAGCTGTGTTTTCCACAACAATAAATTGGCACCAGACACGGACATTACATCCCTTCCCCAGGTGAGCCTGACCTTTGGGAATATGGACTTTAAAAATTCCTACACAGAAGCAGCCCATAAAGCTCAAAGCCAGGTCAATCTCCTGGGATCAGTAACACAAAACAGAGCCCAGGATGAGGAGGTGACAAAGGGGAAGCCACCAGAGATGAGAAAGAACCTTGCTGACAGTGGTTGTGTGACACTTTATTTGCCTGTGGTGCATCTAATTAGGAGCTGAATTAAAACCAAAAAATCTCTGTCAGAGAGAGGCACACTCATTTTGGTCTAACTACGCAATGAAATAATACAAAATCCCATAAAAACGGTTCACACCCTTCTCATCGTTTGTACAGCAAAAACGAGCCAAGTTTTCAGTGCTAAATGACCACTGGAACCAGAGAAGCTCCTCACTCTCCTCAGTGTTCGGTGCAGAATTACTCCAGCCAAGGTCTGCACCACTCAGGTCACGTTCAGCTCTGCACTGGAGGAACTTGGAGCACCCCAGATTTGGGATTCGGGAATGCAGCAGAGTCCCCAGAGGTTGTGCTGCAAACCCCCAGCACCCTGAGCCCTCCCAGCTGTGAGGAGCAGAGGCTGTGCTGGGCACAGGCTGGGATCCCAGCAAATCTGCCCTTCCCTTTCCCTTTTTTATTTCTTTTTTTGCACAGCTAAGGGATGTCAGATCTGAGATTTACTGCTAAAACATGGCAATGTACCAGGCATGGAGCAACTAAGAGGCAAACCAGCATGATTCTCTTCTGGCACACGCAAAGCTATAGTTGCAATAATTACATAACTGAAGGATTCAGATCCATAGTTTTAGGGTCTGACTCCTTCAATTATGAAGGATTAATTAACATAGGATTAATTCCCCCCAAGCCTACAGGGGTGAGAACAGGACCTCTCTGCGTTCTTTTTTGCACACAACAGCAAAGCCTCTTCCAAAATCTCAGCGGTTTGAGTAGGGCTGATCTCTGCCTGCTCATTCCCTGGGTGAATTTCACACAGCCCTGCGCCCAGGGTGCCCAGGAGATGGACTGGACCGACTCAGGTCATCCTGTGGGATCCACCCAGGGTCCCCCAGGAGATGAACAGGACCCAGCTGATTCTGTGGGATCCACCCAGGAGATGAACAGGACTCAGGTCATCCTGTGGGATCCACCCAGGAGATGAACAGGACTCAGTTCATCCTGTGGGATCCACCCAGGAGATGAACAGGACTCAGGTCATCCTGTGGGATCCACCCAGGGTGCCCAGGAGACGAAGAGGACCCAGCTCATCCTGTGGGATTCACTCGTGGTGCCCCAGGAGATGAACTGGACCTACTCAGCTCATCCTGTGGGATTCACCAAGGATGCCCAGGAGATGGACTGGACCCATTCCATCCCATGGGATTCACTCGTGGTCCCCCAGGACATGGACTGGACTCAGCTGATCCTGTGGGAGCCACCTATGGTCCCCCAGGAGATGGACTGGACTCACCCAGCTCATCCTGTGGATCCACCCATGGTGCCCCAGGAGGCTGCATGAGGCCGTGGTCTCCTCCCTGCTGCTGGATGCCTGTTCACCCCCAGGGCTGCAGCCCCTGGCACTGCCTCACCTGGAGAAGATGATGGGAATGCTTTTCCCATGGAGGAGCTGCCATTTGGCAGAGCCCCTCAGAGCAGCCCTGGTTACGTAAGAGCCCAATCTGCAGTTGGTTACTGGGAAATATTTTCACTTGTGAATTTACAACTCCGGGCAAGGACGATCCTCCCCGGCGAGTAAACAATGACAGTGCTCAGAGGGAGAATGTGTTCCCAATTATCCCACAACGATCCTGTTGGGACACAAGTTCAGGGTGTGTTGAAAAGCTCTTGGAGCTGGAGACCTGGGGTGTCCATCCTGCAAGTCTAGGAAAGGAAGGCTGCTCCTCTCAGCCTGCTTTGCTACTGCGTCCACACAAATCAGTCTGTGGTTCTATCAGAGATTGCTTCCAGGCAGCTCTGCTATCAAAATCCCACACAATGGCACTCTGCCAGCGTCTTCTCAAATCCTTCTCTTTTTTACTGGTGACCAGGGAAGAAACTGGAGCAGACAAAATGAGCAAGTAATGCCTCAGATCCTAACAGCACAATCCAAAGAAAATTCACCAGGATTCGCAGACACGGCCATTAATTCTCCTGAAAGCAAGTCTGTGAATCTTTCTGACTACTTTAGAAGTCAGGATTTTCTATCTTTTCTCCTCTTTCACTTTGGAGGTTCTTTCTTATCCCCAGTAGTTTTCATGACTTTCTGAACCAGCCCCTATTTTCCACAGCAACCAGAACACACCTGGTGACCGTTGTATTCATTAACTTCATTGCAAGCTCCTGCAGTCTTTCTCCATTCTCATTAATTACTTATCCTGTTCCATTGCCCAGCAGCTAATTTAAGGGGGGGGGGAAAAAAAAAAGAAAAAAGAAAGAAAAAAAATTTATAAAATTTAAAGAAAAAAGAAAAAAATTAAAGAAAAAAAATTGCACTGTTGAGTTACAGATAGAATCTGAATAGAATTCTTACATTTTGTTTTGAGGCTATTTTTAAGATTTCTTGTTAGTGGATCTCATTTTTTGGATAATCCAGCCATAACATGCACTAACAGTGTGAAGCAAGAAAGGGTAGATTCCTTTATGAAGATTTAAGGGCAACCAAAGCCAATTTTAGTGACTTTTAGTAAAGATTTTTGTGTTTATGGACATTTCTTCTAAATGCATTTCACCTTCTGTCAGCTCAACCAGGATTACCCAAGACAAAAATCCCACATTTCTTTACATGGGTTTGTATCTCCAGCCATTTCAGACTTCACCTCTTTCCCAGGAAAGGGAAGCAAAGCAAACCAAGACCCATTTCTGCAATGTGTGTTTTTTTAGGGAATAACGAATCCGTGGAGTGAATTTGAGCTCCTGCCCCCTTTCCAGACTGGAGGAGAGCAGGTCCTCACCTACAGCCAGTCCAGCACTGCCATCTGCCGGGAGCTGCAGCTCTGGGAAATCACTGGCAGGAACACCCAAATTTGGAGTGCTTTCGCCAATTTGTCGACCTAATTGCTAATTAAAAAGTCGTGGTGGTTTAATTTTAAACCGGAATATTAATCGCTGTAAATAAAATCGGAGGGACCAAAGGTAATCTGAGCAGTAATTTCCATCTATTCACCATTGCTACCTATTGAGCTCCAATTCTGCCTCTACAGGATTTCAGAGGGAAAGGAAGGGGCTGAGGTAATTTCTCAGCTGGACCTTAGGTCAAAATTAAGCAAATGAACTTATCAGTATCCAAGCTACCACAAGACACACGGGTACAGAGCTGGCACTGACCAAAATCCATCTCAGCCTTTTGCTTTCACATTTTACCTCAGTTTGAGACACAAAAAATCAAAAATATATGGAAAAAAAATTCATGGATAATTATTGACTAAAATAATAATAACTAGATTAGATTCCCTAAAGTTTTCTTTCTTCTATCAGACTAAATCTCACTTTGTAAGTTAAGCCAGAGGTGGAGAGCCTGCTCCCCCATTATTGAAGTGACACCTGGGCCTGCCCTGGCTGGGACACAGCTCCTGGAAAAACTCCACAGGGAGGGGTGGAGGGAAAGCAAAGTGGAGCCTTGTGCTCAGAAAGGAAAACAAGACAGGTCTGGATGCCAAAAACTGAGCCAAAGGAAATGGGAAACTCTCAGCACCAGTTTATGATGATTTTTTTGCATCACTCATCCAAAATAAAGAAGAGGAAACACGGTCACTTTTAATCCAGTTTATCGTGATACACAGACAATAAAGATTTCAGCAAAATTACCCAGTTTTCATCATCAGTAGGAGACTAAATCTTAATTTTCAGTGTCCTCATATTGCCAGCAGCCCTCAGTGGCAGCCAGGACTGCAGGGGACAGTGACACATTAATGGCTGCACCCCTGCTCCTCCCCATCTTCCCTTCCTAACTTTCCCTCAAATTATCCCCAGCTCACATTCCTTGTGGTAGGAGAACGTGTCTGAAACAATTCAGAACCCCCATTTCCAACCCATGTGCTCAGAAAGGAACAGACTGAGGTGAGCAGCTCTGTCCAAAGCTGTGTTAATTCCTTGGTGGGCCTGACAAAAACCAGAGGAGCATTATTGCACTTTCAGACACAATTCCCAGCTGGAAAAACACCTCAGACACACCTCCACAGCCACAAATTGGGCTGTTTTCTGCACTCTGCTGCTGCAGAAGAAGATAATTGGGAGGGTTTGGTATCGACCTTTCTCTCAAAGAAGCCTCTAATGACACCTGACTCGAGCCCCAGCACAGCCAGGAGGGCAGAGCAGCTGAAGGAATGGGAATTATTGTGTTCAAATAATTCCCATCCCAGCCAGCCCAGCAGGACTGGGAACACCCCCTCTGCATCCCAAGGGCTGAGCTGGGACTGAGAGACAGGCACAGTTTCCCAGCCAAGGGAGGAAGGATTTATGAATCCTCCCAAATTACAGCTTTTTTATAAAAACAATCTCCAAAGGCAGCAGGACAAGGCTTCAAAATTTCATCCTTTCCATGCCTATATTTTGAGCTTCTTTCCTGGACTGACAGCTTGAGTCAAGCAGGTTTTTAAGGGCTTAATTCCAACCCACAATATTGTGATACTTGATTAATCTGCAGTTCCAGTATGAGACATCACTTGGTTTTCACTTTCCTGAGGGTTTGTTTTGGTGCTGTCCCCCAATAAAAGGCATCACAAGTTTCTGTCTCATCTCTGGATTCACAGTTTCTCACTCCTTCTCCCTTCTTTCCCCTCATATATTTAAGAGCTGAGAGCTTGAACCCTTCTCAATCCCGATGTTTATCCAAGGTTTCCATTCCATTATCACACACTTTTTTTTTTTTCATCATTCTGTAGGCAAGCTACAGCTCTCATTTCCCTGCAAGACACTCTCCAATTATTTATCCTATTTGCCTTGGATGGAGTAGTCCTGGCAACCAAGTTTAAGCAGACTCCAAGGACTAGTGGTGTCTTGAGATGAAATTCCTCCCTCAAATCCTGCAATATGCTCCCTTCTGAGCACAGGCATAAAACCCATTAACCTGAACAGATGGGAGGTAGTCTGTGGGCAGGCAAAATCTGTTAGAGCAAAAACTTAGAATACAAAATAAAAAATAAAAAAAAATTAAAAAATCTGACTCACAGGCCTGATAAGAATCACAAGATTGGCATCAGAGATCCCTCAATTTTAAGGGGAAATGTGTATTTTAAAGAAAACAGATGCATGATTCTTTATTTTTGTTGACTCCCCTCAAAGGAAGGGTACCCTGATTTATTTGAAAGGAGAACTGGCGTCATTATTTGTTTACTAAAGCTTTAACCCTAATTAAAAACAACAACAAAAAGAGAAGTAAATGGGCACAGAGGAACTTCCCTCCACAAACACTCCATGGTCTGCTGCTCAACCTTCCAGCAAAGGCACAGAAAAAATATCCACAATGATGAGGATTTATTTTTTTCAAACCTGCTATTTCAAGGCTTTATAATTTTCTACACCAAGCTTAACTGGAACTTCTCCTGGGCTTCTCATTCCCAATGAAATTAATCCCAAAATGCCCAGGGCACACAGAAAATTTGTGGAATTATCCACAGCCTGATAGTGACAGGAAGGAGAGAAGGATGCAGGAGGAGGAAGGAGTTTGGAAGGAAAGCACCAGTAGAAGAAAACAGACTGAAAAGTGATTTTTCTTGCTGCCCTGAGAACATTTGTGCTGTCAGTGGAGCAGCAGGGAGGCAGGGACAGGTAAGGACAGCCTCAAACTTTAATTGGCAGCAGTGGTAGGTGACCTTAAAGAAGCACAGAAATGGATCCACAAAATCCACTTTGGTGCAATTTGTAACTCCCCATAAATAACACGGTTCTACACCTTGTCAGTAATTCCTTTTAATTTTTTAAATAGATACATGTATATAAAGAACATTTATATATTTTTGTATCTTTCGATCAATGTAAAATATATTTATATACTGTATGTACTTAAACCCCTTTTATATTTATAAATTTCAGTTCAATAAAAAACCATTTCCATAACCTAGTTCACTAAGGTATCAATGTACCTTACTCTGAAAAACACCAGGCTACAAAAGGAACATGCTAATGTTTCCTTATTGAATTTTTAGCATTTTATCTAACTATAAATTCGTAAATTAAAACTAGATAGGGCAGGAAAATCATTGCAAAAACACAGGTCATTTAATGAATAAAAAGAACACAACCCCCCCCCAAAACTGCAGTTTTGGAGGCACAGGGGAACAAGAAAGTGCCTGTGGGAAAACTGACTCTGAGGTAAAACAATTTATTTCCCTCTACACAAATTCCTCTCTCAATTAAGAAAGAATG
>VXBB01013584.1:0-26280 GCA_013399915.1 Illadopsis cleaveri | reverse complement strand
TCTTTCTGCCTAGGGAAAATTACTGAGAAAATCAGCTACAAATAAATACAACAATAATCTACAGAGCTACCAATCTCTGTGTGAAGAACACAGAGAATATATTAAGGAAAAAAAAGGCCAAAATCAATCCAGCACCGCTTATTTACATACCCTTCCTCCTGTGTAACATATATTTAGCAAAGAGCTGTGGTGTTTTTGTTCTCTCCCCTGAGCTGTGCTTGAGTCCTGCAGCACGACTTCCCCTGCAGTCGTGCCTCAATTTTCACCGTTTAGGCACTCAGGCACACAAGTGCCCAAAAATAAAACAAGTGCTTCCATTAGCAGCGGCAGCTGGGGAAAAAAAAAATCAAGCTTCACATTTATATTTTGGTTAGCTAAGAGCAGAGTCAGATATTTCTACTAACTTTGCTCACCTCACTTGTGTCTTCCTCGCACCAGCAAGGGCAGGGAATGTTTTGGGTACAAATATTTAATGGTGAATTTAATTATTGTAAAGTCGTGAAATTGTAAAAGCTGAAGCAGCTGATGAAAACAAACACAACACACACACACAAAAAAAACAAACAAAAAAAACCATCTAGAAATTATAAAATTATTAACAATTATTCCAGCTGGGAGAAGACAAGCTTGTGGACTGTGTAACTGGTAGGATTCTGCTCCTACATTTCTCACCGTGTTGGATAGAATATCCAGAATTAATCTTGATGGTTTTGGACGTGTTGTGGGATGCTTCATACATGCAAAGTCAGCTCCACCTGATGGGCTGTGTTCAGAACACCTGCACATAAAGTGCCAAAAAATAACTTTTTTATAGGCTCACACTGAGAAAAGTGTGGAGAAATTGTAGAGATTATTTTTTTTTAAGTAAGGCTCAGGCCTAACTCGTATAGTTTAAGAACTGAAATTCTGGCATTGCAGGCCTGAGTCAGGAAACAAAACCCATTTTATGTCATGTCCTGCCTCTGGATCTTCAGACTAAAACTAATTATAGTTCTTAAAGTGATAATTCCTCAGTATTATTAATTGCACCTGGCACCTAAGATGTAACAGCTACACTGTACTTGATATTCCACCAAATACCTCCAAAAATCAGCTACCAGTCATATGCTTTTCTCACGGATATAAGAAGGAAAATCACACAGAATGTGTATTTAGAATGATGAATTTCATGCACAAACACACAGAGTTTTTACTGCAAAAATTAGTTCAGCTTCCCATAAAAGCCAGGCTTTTGTGATCATCCTGTAGCCCTGGTAACTAAATGGGCACTTCCAACTAAATACGAGGGAGAGACGGAACCTTATAACCCATTTAACTCTCTGAAAATAATACAGGGAAGTATAAAAATACTTAAACCAGCATTTCAAATTGACGAATTTCATCCCGAACAAGAACCCAGAGCCACAAACAGATGCAAGCAATGGAGTACCTGGTGTTGCTGAATTTCTATAACAGCTCATGAAACTTCCACAGAGCCTCCTCGTTCAAATTCCAAACAGTCCCACACCCCGGGGAAAGCAACTGTTCGTGCCATCAACAAACAATGGAGCACACAATAGAAATTAAAAACAACCTCACCCACCAGCCACTGCTCCTCTTGACAGATTTCACAGCTCCCTGGCTGGATTTTTGTTTCCAGGTAAAAAATAAGTCAGTAGAGAAAATAACTTCTCCTTCCTTGCAGTTGTTAAATCATGTGTGAATTAGAAATGCTCCCTGCTCTTGCCTGCTTTTCCAGAAATGATATTGATGCTTTTTATTTTGGTTTTTGCTCAGCAGCTGGGGGCATGTGCCCTTCACAGGTCACCAGAAGTTTGTGACAAGCCAAGGGTAAATGGGGAAGATGGAAAAGCACAAGAGGAGTAACCAAGACTACAGGATAAAAGAAGTATGAATCAGGTAAAAACCACAGAAATGAGGTTTTAATATCCTTTCTTTATTTTGACCCCAGTCTGACTGTGGTATGACAGGGGCATTCCTAGACTCTGAACCCACAAATCCAAAAATTAAACCGAGAGGGTAGAAATTGTCTTTTCCCTTTGTAAACATCCTGGATTTAATGAAGACACAGCTGAAGACATAAAGGAAAATGTCTTTTGGGCAATATTATCTGTGTAGTTCTTTAATATTCATAGTTAATTTGGCAGGGAGTGTCTTCATTTGGATCAAAACACAGGAGAAAATTTCAAATTGAACAAACTGTGCCTGACTTGGAAGAAAAATTAAACCCATATTGAGAGTTTTTCTGCCCTTCCTGGGTTTAGCTTCTGGCCAATAAAAAAAGATGTGTAAATAAATAAAGGCCTTTAATAGCATCACTTAGTACTGGTTGTTGAAATATCAATTATTGTATTTCATAAGTCCTGACTGTGCAAGAGAAATTAAGAGTGAATTCGTGGCACAGAAAAGAGAAGGGATTTCTCAAAAAATCTGCTAAAAAACCATTGTGCTGATGTTTGAAGGCCTGTGATGACAGCAGCAAGATTTCTTCAAGAAAAATGTAATCATTGGGTTTGATTAAAAACAGGTTCTGATCTACAGATAATTTTTAAACCTGTAATTTTATTATTTTTTTTAGTTCTGATTTTCTAATGATGAAACAATATTTTTGAGGAATATTTATCTTCTCAGGTCAAGAAATAAAACAGTTCCTCTTTCATCCTCCTCTTGAACTCCCCACATTGAGTACTGTACATTGCACCAGGGGCCTTCTTGTCAACCAGCAGCTTTCTCTTTTTTTTTTTTTGTGCTGTTACTTTGTCTTATGAAGGTTAATTTTGTTAATGGGCTGAACCAGGCTCAATTTTTTAAACCAATACAAACCCTTTAAAAAATCTTGAAGCAATTTCTTGGAGGTAGATGAAGGAATTATTTATACTTCTGAACCACCCGTTCCACCTTACTTAATTTCTGCAGAGTTGTCACCCAACACTGACAACATTTTTGGAAGGAGAGCATCCTGAGAGCCATTGAAAATTTAAAATATCACTGCAAGTCCACAGCACCGAGTTTTTCAAGTACTTCTTGCAAATCAGAACCCAATTAGGACACTACTCCAGCTTTTCGACTCTAATCACCATGGGCACAAATACCCTCATTTAAAAGCAATTAGCAAGTTGCATCATTTGTAACAGAACATTCTGAATATATCTGAAATCTGGCTGTGCCCTGCAGTTTGTTTTTTAATGCTTCAACTCCATTTTTATCACCAGCAGAAAGAAATTGTCAGCCAAACCTGTAAAAACCTGCTGTCGTATTATTGCCAAAATCCAACATTTTTTTATCAGTGAAAGCATACTGTTGTTGAAAAAAAGCTTTTGAATAAAACTGGACAAGTATTCTGTAAAAAAATTATTTAAGAAAAGAAAATAAATGTCTGTATTGTGGCAAAAGCCCTAAATCTACCTGATTCCAGCAGATAAAAGTTAGTGCTGTCATGTATAAACTTGGAAAAAAGAAGAAGACCATCATTAACTGTCAGGGGATAACCCAAATTAAATAATCCAGTATTGCAAAATGGTACCAAAGTCAAAATTCAAAAGGGAAAGCAACTGACCACCTTCAGCTCCAAAAACCTGGGTGAAAACACCTTTCACACAGCCATGGCCCACTCTGCCTCCTAAACCCAGATTTCACTGTCTCTCAGCTCTGAGAACGGCAAATACTGTTTTATAGAAACTGTGTTGATCGTATTTCAGCAGAAAACACAAATTTCAGAGGGGATGACAGCAAGAGACCCAGCCATCAACACCAGCAGCACTTGGGAACTGTTTTCACTGGGAAATTTTAGAATTCCAAGAGATCTGTGAAGTGCTAGACACCAATGGCCAGCAGAGCTTCTATTCTGGCATGAAGAATGAACAATTCCTTCAGGTCCTCAGCTCTGACTTGGAGGAATTGGAGGTTTTTCAGTGCACAGACACTGACAGATGGGATTTCACGGGGGAAATGGATCATCTGACACTGCGTCCTGCTGGAAGGATTCCAAAGGCTTTGCAACCTTTGCTGTTCCCCCTCAAGAATTGCAAGTTTCCATTAAAAAAACCCCAAACAAACCAAAAAAATCCCCCCAAAACCCAACAACAGCAACAACAAACACCAAACTGAGGATGACAACAAACTTTCAGCAGGTACCTCTGCAATTACCAGATGGAAATGAATTAGCAGCTCAAGACGCAACAAGTCTTGCAGGAGCCACCCCAAAATACCCCAAACACTCAAAAAGAACCCACCACAAGCAGAGTGCAGATACAGGTACTTTACAACAGAAGGGCCTGGAAAACCAGGACAAGGAGAAAAAAGAAAGGTGAGGGATTATTCTCATTCTTCCAGCTCTAACTCCTCTAAAAAACCAAATTTCCAACAGACAGCTGTGATATCAAATTATGACATTTGGCCTGACCTCCACATCTCTCAAAAGCCATCAATTCTAGGCAGTGTTTTTCATCCTTCCAGCTCTGGAGCTGTGCTAACCAAATTCCATTTCTCATTTCACAGCTTATCTTTGAGGCTGTGTGCACAAATTAACATCAGTAATGCTTGAACAGTTTAAAAAAAGAGGAAAAAAAAGGGAAATCAGCAATCTGCAGAAAGCAGTGACTAATGTCCTGGAGCTTGTCTGGGCCTTTATCACACAGGAACAGATGAACTACAATGAAATTTCAGCCACCTCTGCTGCCAAAATTTTACTTGAAATGCAGCACGTTTACAACAGGTCTACAAAAGGACTTGATTCTAACTTTTTTTTTTCTTTTTTTTGAAGTAAAAATGAATCCTGAAGGAACAAGAAGTGCAAAGAAGATAAGCATCAGATACCTGAAGTTCTTTCAGACCCATTTTGCTGGGAATACGATTGTGACCATCCTCAGATGTCAAAATGTCATTTGATAATAAAAGTTTAATATAAGTTGGGTATGACTTGCTGCTGACAAGCAAAATAATCCCAAAATGTTGTCACTTACACAACACATAATTTTGCTTTAGTGCGCTCCACTCACAACTCTGGTCCTAAAAGAATTGTCTGCTTCCTCAAGAACTTGCAGCATTAACGTGTTAATTCAGAAATTTCTCTTTAATTCCTGTGGTTTTGTCATGTTGTGGAAAACATAATCAATGGAAAATGCAGATATCAGCCAGGTTCATCCCCATTTTCACAGGAACCTCAAAAACCTGCTTGAATAAGTTCCAGCTTGGGCTAAAATAACTGGACTGACAAATAAACAGTATGTAGGAAATAAATAATAATATAAAAAATCCAACTGGCAAAAATCAAGGAAGGAGTAAAGCTCCTGAAGGCATACATCTATGAGGAATACCATGATGGAAAATTGGAGCAGAAATTTAAACCACAGCAAAAAGCCACAGAAAAATGAAGGAAGAACCCAAGGAAGAATCCACGATATATGTGTGTGTGTATTTACTGCTCCCATCCACACAAACACAAATTGAGTTCACTGCCATGGAATATCCTATTTTCTGTTACCTTCTGCCTGTTCAGTTAATTGGTTTCTGCCAACTGGACAAGAGTTTCTGGTGCTGGATAAGCCTAAGGAGATTCCAATAATACCTCACCCATGGGAAGCTGCAAATCTGCATTACTTTCTATTTGCTCCAAGCTAACTTATTCAGAGATCTCTCCCTTCCCAAATATCCTGAGCTTCAGCATTGCTTTGCCTTGATGAAAAGCACATTCCAGAAGCTGGTGAGTTGACTCATCCACTCGACTTTAATCTGAATATTCCTCCTTTGAAGTTGGTAGCTGAATGCTGACTCAGACCTTCTAAAACCCATAGACTGCCATGCAAATTAATAAAAGATTTGATTAACGTTGACTGTGAAATTTTATTTTTGTAGGTTGCCCCAACTACTGGGAATGTGACAGAAGGATTAGAAATTATTTTATGTTCTTGGGGCAGCCACCAAATGAAGGATGGCACATCAAAAACTCGAGTTTGCAAACAAAGGCACTGTTAAAAATACAAAATTCTGTCGGTTCAAACAAATGTTCAACCTCTGTGTCTTTGCAGTTCAGCTGGAAGAGACACAATGCATTTTCCTTCCATATTAATTCTGCTTTTTACAAGATACTTGGCTTCTGACTGGAGGCAAAATGTTCAAAGGCAAATGACTCAACCCTTCAAAATTGAAAAGGGCAAAATTTTGATTACAGAGAGGTGAAGCATGAAACAAATGAAACTTGCACCAAAACTGATCAGCACATCAATCTATATTTGACCTATACTCAGAAACAAGCAACAGAAGTTCCTCACACTGGGCTGTTGCAATCTGAATAATTGCCATATGGTGTGTGTGGAAAATATATGCAAATATTCTGCATGCAGCATAAGTAGATCCTGCCATAAACTTGTCTGGCTTTGGGGTTTCTCTTTTTCCTTTTCCTGGCAATGCCAGCAAAGCCAGTGCTTAATTGGATTGCAGACCTTTCCATGCTACCAGGTTTAGGCAGCACTCACAGGTACTTTTATTGATGTTTTATTCATGTTTTTCTGGTTTCTTCAAGTTTTCTGTGCTTGAGGAACTCAACAGAGCTCCGGATTTCTGGAAAGGGGAACCTTCTAACCCCCTTCCCTCTAAATGTCGACGCCAAGCCCTCCACCCTGGTGGTTTCAGCACTTTGGGAGTGCAGAACCTGAGCTTCCACACAGTGGGTGGAAAAAAGTCTGGCAAGTTCCCTTGGGAAATTACAGCTGGTCTAATTACACATTCTCAGCTAAGAAAGAAAGAAAGAAATAGAGTTTTATTGGTTAGTTAGTGGGAGCAAAACCCTGCTCCAAGGAAAACCGTGAGCTGCAGGAAAACAAATGTTGAATTATTCTGCTGGAAGGTGTCTGAGGCACTCAACTGCTCGTTCCTGAATTCAGTGCTCCAGCCCATGGAATTAGTGCCACAGCCAAGGGAGCACGGTCATTAAAAGACATTTAGAAGCCCTGTGGAATGTAAACAAAACAATTACGTGCCTCTCAGGCATCAGCATTTAGATAATAACAGCGAATTTTGTTAAACTGATCCCTAATAAAGTAAAAAAAAAAACAAAACAAAAAACAAACAAAACCCCCAAAACAAACAAAAAAAACCCCAAACAAACAAATAAAACAAAATCAAAAATCAAAACCAAAAGAACTCCAAACCTGAAGCCTGATTTTTAACCTTTCTGACCTGAGTTACAGTGTAATCACCCTTCATAAATGCAAAGAGAATGCTACCAGAAAATGTTTATTCACTACTACCAGCATAATCACCATGTTTTGCCTTCAGAAAAGTAAAATAAACCTGGTATATTTAAGCAGTCTCTCCCCTCTCTATCAGAACAAACAAATCTTATTTAGTAAAAGAATTCCCTTGTTTTTATTGAAAAAGGGATGATTTAACCCTCTATTGCAGGACTTTCTGGGCTTTGTGAACATTCCCATCCTTTTCTGCTGAAGGGAGTTCTGCGATCACCAAGACAACAAATCCTTTCCTTCAGGATAATTCCCAGCCTATTTCAAGGCTCGTGCTCCTTGAAAACAGCCCTATGGAATATGGAACCTGTAACCGGAATTAATTTATTTATAACTGCAGTGGTGCTGTTTTCCACCAGCTGGAATTATTATCTGGTTATTAATTAGTTAAAAATACCTGCATTTTTACGGTATTCAATAAAATAAAAATACATCAGCTCTGCCCTACAGACAGGACAACAAATTTTGCAATCCAGTTTCACCTGGAGCGTGGCAGGGCTGTGTTTGCTCTGTGCTTTTGCAGCATCCAGCACATGCTGGGGGGTTCTGGTTCCAAACTCTGACACAGACCAGCCACAACAGGGAGGGCATAATCTTGTTCTGACAGGGATGAGTGTGAGCAGAGCCCCTTCCACAGCCTCGGCCAGCCCTCGATTTCCCCTCATTATCAGATAATTCTGACACAGCCTTGGCGTTTTAATGATTCCCCATTAATTGGGCCGAGTAACTCGTGCAGATGCAGCAGAACTGAAATGCTGGATTCAGAGCAGGAGTCAATTCTGTCAATGATTTATGGAAATAGAGGTACAAAATGAGGATTTTCCTCTTTTTAAAGAGTGTTTTCAATACCATATCTTAAAATTTCTTCCATTAAATATAGTTATTCCAAGGAATAAGCTGCTGAGAGCACGGCTCACATTCTTCTTGCCATGAACCCATTTTCCAGCTAGGGGAAGTGGAAATATACTGAACATCCACTCAGCACAACTCAAAATAAAATCTCCTGGATGTCAGAGAAAACTGTCCCCATTCTATTCAACCAGCTGCCACTGAGTAAGCAACTTTTATACAGGGGAAATAAATTTTTAAAAAATCATTTCAGTGGGTGGACATGTAGTGCTACAGAGGATTTGCTTCCCTCCCTGACCTCTGTTCTGATCAGCAGAATTGTAAACAAGAAATACAGAAAATATCTTTCATTTTTTCCACAGATGCTTTGGGAACCATAACCTGTCCTTTTATAAGAATAAGAAAATAATTTCCACTTCTCCCATGTGTCCCTGTTCTAGATTTTAATGACAAAATGTTATCTCTGCAGTGGCTCAGCCTTGCACTAGCTGCACTGATATTTCTTTTAGATTTTCCAATGGCAGAGATGACCTTCGGTGTTTTAAATTCTGCTTAAACAAGGCTTAGATACCTTGAAATGCTTATTCCAAAACCAGTTTCCTACATTTGTGCTTACTCACACAAACAGCTCATGCTGAAACCATCCAAGTTTCTTTACAGGTCTGCTCTTCTCTCATTTGATTTCCTCCCTGAACTGGAAAATGGCACATACCAAACCCAGCAATTTATTTTGATTTGTTCACCACAACTAGATTTCTGAGAAATTTATAAATGCATAGGATTGGTGGGAAAAAATGAACACAACAAACTGAATTTGCATTGAGGGTGTTTTTTCCTAATAACCAAAATAAAAACCAATAAACCCATTCCTCAGCTTCACGGCCACAGCAGCTCCTGCTCCTACCTGTGTTTTCTGCAGCCCTAAAGATCCTTTCCTCCCTTCCTTCCCCACCACTGGCACCAAATTTTACAAATTGTTTTTCTCCTCCTGCTCGCCCCTTTCTGGTTGCTCCTATTGCAAAGAAATAATGGTTGTACTGCAGAGAAATGCCTCAGAAAGCACACAACAATACAAAAGGAAAAGAGAAAAACAACCCAAAAGCAGAAAACAAAACCAAAAACTCCAAAACAAACAAACAAAAAATTCACTCAAACATAAAAACAAACAAACAAACAAGAGAAAACCCCCAAAACACAAAAGGCAGAGACCAAAAATCTTACACATTTTCCTTTCATAACAGATTCTGCAATTCTTTAAACTTCAGTATCCAAATCCTAGTTTCTAAATGTATTTTTATCTGCAAACCTGGGCTGTTTGAGAAGCAGAGTTGTGGTTTTGACTTCTAATTTTGCAAACAGAGCAGGTCCCTGACAGAACCCAGCCTGCAGCTGAGGGATGCTGAATGCCAAGGTTTCACCCCTGATGCTTCCAGGAATTTCAGGAGTGGAGTAAGTGAAGCCTAAAATCGATCTCAGCCCATTCTGAGAGCCAGGTTTGGATTTCAGATGCTTTTTTTTGAGGCTGTGAGAGCCAGAGCAAAGCGTCTCAGGGCACAAATAATGTGCAAAGTGAAGCCTTCATGGCCATGGTTACACACACAGAACATTTATGCAATGTTCAAGTTGTTTCACAGGCTATCAGTGAAGTCATTAATGTGCAAATATATTTAAATATTGTAAAAAAATACTGTATTTTAGAAGTGGAAAATACTGTCCTCTCAGACAAGCATTTAGTATGCGAGGACCTGATGCAATGTTCAGGTTGTTTCACAGGCTATCAGTGAAGTCAGTAACACGTAAATATATTTAAATCTTGTAAAAAATTACTGTATTTTACAAATGGAAAAGCATCTAGTATACCAGGACCTGATATTCACCTTTAAAATAAATATAAATATTTTATATGAGAAAATAACTTGAAATACAAGGTCAGTAACATCCTTAGCTCTGGATAAACAGAGTACCAACCAGCTAAAACAGCCCAAAATTCACATTCTGTACCCTTTTCTCCACAGGTACCTAAGACAGCAGGCCTGTTACAACCTCTAGAAAAAAAACTCCAATAATTATTGTGTGTCAGGCCCAAAAAGAGAAACCCTGCCTGTGGATTTAGCCAGCACCGTCACGGGAGGTGATTTCCCTCCCAAAAACACAAAGCCTTGATTGCTTGGAGCCATCTCCTGAACGAAACTTCAAAGAGCCCATGCAAATCTCCTCCCGAGATGTGCACTGCCTGATTTCAATATTGTCACTGCTAAATGGGTATTTAGCAATCATTTAAGGCTCGATATTCTTCCCCTTGTATATTTACTGGAATATATTTGAAGTAGGCTATTTTTAAATCCCTGATCTGAGTCATAAGGAAAGCAGCAGGGCAGGAGGGGATGGCACAGGGATTCTGTGCCAGCATCAACCCCCTTCTGCAAGAAATCAAAAAGGAATCCTCTCCACAGACTAGGACAATCCAACACACAGCTCAGAGGTGAATATCTCCCACTATCCTGTAATAAAGCACTGAATTCAAAGTACTTGCAGGGTTTGTAATTTCCTAAATTCCATTTTTACCTCGCAGAACTGATCTTATTTGTAAATATTGTCCCCTTTACAAATCATCACAAGCATACTACAGAAGATGGGGAACAGCTTTATTCACACCAGAGTAAATCCAAACTAATAAATCCAAATAACAATCCAAAAACTGCAGAGGGCTGGCTGTCCTGTAATAAAGCAAAGCATGGCTCTGGCAGGAGAGAAACAGGACTTGTCAACACTGCCACAATTATCGTAGCTGGAGATTCATTTTTGGTGTGTCCAACCCTGTTATCAACTGCAATCACTGCCAAGGCACCTAAATCCCACCTATTGCACACATTATTAAAATCACTCTGTGAATGCCACAGCCATTAATTAAAGCCAATAGCAGGGGGAAAGGAGCTGATCAGAAGCCAGGATTTTCCTCTGAGGTCCCTCCTTCTCCCTTTGTGGAGATGTGTAAAATCTCACACATTTCTAAATCTCATTTCTAAATCAGGAGGAGCCAAGCAGGGTGTCTGCCTTCCCCTGGCTCAGGACAGATGCAGATCCTGGCAGCACCAGGGGAAATTCAAAGGTGACAGCAAAGGACAGCTGGGATGGCAGTGCCACTGGGACTGCCAGGACAAGGACTGGGGGACCTTGGCAGGGACACTGGCACTCCCTGCCCAAAATGCATTTCCACACCCCAGTAGGTGTTTCCATACAGGCAAAGGTTTAAGACTCACCCCAAAACCTCTTACGGGAAGAACACCAGAAGTTTCTTTGCTCTCCTGGCAGCAATTGGCTCAATGCCAAGACAAAATACACTGATAGGTCTCTTTACCTGTTCCTCAAAAAAGTAGCTATTCTCTATTGTTTGCCAAAAAACTCACCTAAATCGTCCAATAATTAAAAGAGAGCATGAGGCTTCTCAGAGCATTTTTGGGGTGTTGTAGCAGGTGTATGGGACCCCTCTCTACACTGTGTGTGGGTTTGTTCTTTATTTTTTATACTATTTTCTTCTTTAATTAAAACCTTTTTGCTTTTTCAAGACACACTCGACCATGCCATCTCACAAAGTTATTTAAGCCATTTTCTGTGAGGTGCTGGACACCCTCAGAGGTATGGAGCCCTCCAGAGCTAATTCCACCTGGCTCTTTGAGAAATTCAATACTCAGCCAATTCGGGATGCTGGTGGCAGCACACCAGGGAGAAACCACCCAACAGGATAAAAATTCTCAGAGAACACTCCTAAGGACCCTCGGGATTTTAATGGTGGAGGGAATAACTTCAGGGACTCAGATTGATGCCTTGGGAAGGCTGACCTGAAACAGAGACTGGACAGAGCTGGAGAATAAAGTAGATATTTATTGAAAGGCCNATGAACCCCCAATGTGCAAATGGACCAAACTGATCAAAATGTGAAAACCTGTGACCTGTTGTCCATTTTTGGGTGCAGCCCCTGGGGGGTTTTCTCTGTCCCAAAATGTACCTGAAGGCCCTTCAATAAATAGAGCAGCTTTTTATTCCTTTAATTTTGTCTGGCCTCTGTTTTTAGGTAGTCCCAACAAGGCATCAAACCTAAAGAAAATGTGGGATTGTTTTGCCAGGCACTGTAAGAAATACAGTTCAAGGATAGCACAGGACAGCAGAGTTTCCATTTGCTTAGAGAAGCTGAGAGTTAAAACAAACAAACAAACAAACAAAGAAACCAACCTGGGCATTATTAAATGAATTATCAATCAAATGCTGACATTAATTAGCAGAACAAGCAGTAAAGAAAGGTGGGAACAGCCTTTTGGCACCGTGAGTAAATTTTGTTGTCAAAATTGCTCGTGAAAAAATAATTAATGTCATTGTATCTTGGCTAGTGCACGCACAAGGTAAAAGCAATAGAACCTGAGAAATAAAGCATCAGAAATACCTGAGAAATTTATAAAGGTGGTCTGTTTAAGCATCACAAATTGCTGGCTTTACTTTCTTGAGTGCACTCATTTCAGCGAGTATCAGCCCATGATGGCTTCAGGGCTGTTGAGGGTGTTTGGGGATGTGTCATTTCTGGCAGGTTTGTCACCAGAAACCTCTGAATAAACCAAAAAACCAGCTCCTGAGGTGATTCCAGCCCTTTAAGCCACACACAGAAGCTCTGTAAGATCACAATCAAAGCTTTGGGATGACTTCTGTTCCCACACAGAGTCTCTCCTTGGATGGAATGGTTCATTGCATCGAGAATGTCAATCAAGGTGTTGGGTTTTTTCTTAGCCACTCATTTCCCCGTGCATTTCGAGCCTTTGTGACACTCCACAGTAGCATTTGAAGTACACTCTTACACTGTTTACAGAAGGAAAAATACTGGATTAAAGGAAATTATTTCCACGGAGGAAACTCCATCCTAAATTGTGTCAGATGTAGACATTATTTTGCCTCTCTGCTTTCTTTGCAAACCTGTTCTGGAAGGACATTACAATTTTATCAGGGAAAATGCTGCCTGATTTTGGGGTATAAAACCAAAGGTATCTGTTGATATTTGTTCTTCTACCAGTGCCCTTTACATAATCATCTCCTCCACACACCTTCACACATTCCAATGGCGTGGGAAGCAATTTAAAATTAAGGATTCCAGTAAAAAGCAAACAACCTGAGATCTGATCCAGGCTGGGACTCTTCATCAAATTGCCTGCAAGGCTGGTGAGAGTCGTGCCTGTGTTATATAGGTCAGTGCATGGAACTTGCTTATTTTAGATAACATTTTATTCCCAAAGGGAATGTGAGCTACTGAGACAAAAGCAGACCTAATCGGAATGGGAGAGTGAAGATAAATGGTTTTTAGAGTGTCAAACAACACGTTTCCACACTGCCCAACTTCCAAAGGTGGAGGAAAAGAGGCTTTATTAATCCAAATTAACAGTATTTCCGTCCCTCCCAAAAACGCTCAGCACTTCCCTCACCCAACTTTGGACAACTCAGTTGTCAGGAATGCAGCCGGTAAAGGGCCTGAGGAAATCTCAGTATGAACAGAAAATCCACGGAACGCAAAGGTTACTGGCAGCTTTTATTCCCGAGGTAAAACCTGGCAGGTGCTTTGCAAACCATTTTGTGAAGCTAAAGGATTGTGAGCAGTGGGACGGAGCTGAAATGGGAATTCGGAATTCAGTTTTTAGCCCGTGGCCATATAGTAGTAGCTTGCTAGGAGAGGCTGGAAATAACTCGTTCCAGGCTTATTTTAAAGTACTGAAAAAACAACATATTTTCCTCTCGAACCAACAGCTTCTCGAGACAGAGTTGCTCACAGAGGAACTATGAACCCCCTCAGAAAACTCAGTTCCAGTCTCTTTCTGACACAACCTCCACAGATCAGCTGTGATTTCCTAAGCACACACAAATAAACAGTCTTGCTTTGGTCGGGCTACTATTCCTTCAAGGCTAAAAAAACCCAAAGCCAAAATTATAATGTAAAAAATAAAAAAGAGAAAAAAAATAAATCCACATTCATTTTGGCTTCTTTTTCATTGCTATTCCTTTAACAAAATGGAATTCTTGGAAAACTTGCATGGACTACAACTAGGATATAACAGACATCTGATGTTTGAAGCTGTGCCTTTGACAGAAATCCCACTAAAAGTGCATGTTTTGATGCTTCAGAGAGAAAAACCGAGTTGTTACCCTTACCTGTAGATGTTATAAACTCTGNATATAATATATATAAATATAACAAAATATAACAAAATATAGCAAAATATAAGGATACGATATGATATAATATAATATAATTATACATTATTGTATTCTATTACATTCTATTACATTATATGACATATTATCTCATATTAGATATATAATATGCNAAAAATAAAAAAGAGAAAAAAAATAAATCCACATTCATTTTGGCTTCTTTTTCATTGCTATTCCTTTAACAAAATGGAATTCTTGGAAAACTTGCATGGACTACAACTAGGATATAACAGACATCTGATGTTTGAAGCTGTGCCTTTGACAGAAATCCCACTAAAAGTGCATGTTTTGATGCTTCAGATAGGAAAACGGAGTTGTTACCCTTACCTGTAGGTGTTATAAACTCTGAATTATGCATCCTGCCTCACTGAGGGCCAGGCTGGAGCAGTCACAAACTCCAGTGGGCACTCAGCCCTTGCTCACAGAGATTCAGGGCAGCTAAAACACACCACAAAACACACAGCTGAAAATGGGTTTGCTGCAATCTCTTCAACTTCTGCTCCCTGCTACATAATTTACAAAATCATCTTCTGCACTCCCCAGTAGCACAGTTGGTGAAGTACAACCTGGTGGTGCTGGCTTTGGCAGTCCTGGCTGCCTCCCTGGCTTCTGCAGATGTGGATTGAAATTCTTGAGCAGCTCTGCTGGCAGCACAGCCCCAACTGGGGAGGCACTGGGGGAACTGGGAGTGAAGGATGGGAGCTCCAGACTGGGGAGGACCAAGCCCTGCCTGTGTCCATCCCNATATCATATCATATCAATCATATTATATTATATCATTCAGCTATAGATAAATATCTCTTTCAACAGCACAAACCCAACAAAATCCCTCCCTTCCTCGCTGTTCTCACTTTGCATTCCTTGCAGCTGGAATGCCAGGGATGCCACACCTGAGGCAGCTCCATGGGGTGACTCCCAGCTCTGCTTGAAGCCTCTGGTGTGGTTCAGTTCTCCTGAGGTTCCTGGGATCAGGATTTTCCTCCAACAAACAGAATCTGGGGTGTTAAAGGGAATGGCTCAGCTGAGGGAGAAGGGATTCTTCATAGGAACACAGATAAATTAATCAGAGCAGAACATGCAGCATGTTATCTTCATTACTCACAGGATTTAAAGTGATTTCCACCCCTAAATTAGATTTTGTCTAATTTATAGATGAGTAGTTCATTCCAGACACTTTCAGGATGCCTCCGAGGTCACTCTCTGGCACTATTGATACATTCCAGAATTACCAGACAGCCTTAACTCACAGAATTTTATTACAAAAAACCCAAAAATTCCAAGATATTATATTTGCACACTCCACCTGCAGAAATTTCCAAATATTTTGCAAGATTTGAGAGCAAAAAGAAGCTAAACTTAAATATTTCAAATTTTTGTTACTAAATTATTGCTCCCTTCTTCTGGTAAATCAATTTAGATAAAGAAGTTACCTTATAAAAACCACTCTGACTCAGATATAAGGAGCCTGTTATCCTCCCTTGTGGTACAAGTTCTTTATTTTGCAGACCGTAAACATTTATATGTATTTAAGCCCCTCTTTTCAAACTGCTTTCCACTAATGACATTGCCTCAATTATGCAAGAACAAGCCTTGGAACAGTGTGAGCAGGTGCAGTGATGACACATCAAGCAGAATTTCTCTCACTGCAGAGTTTGGAAAGAGTAAAACCAAATCCTGAAATTGTAAACATGAAAACTTAAAATGCCTACAAAAAATTGAGCAGAAAACTTGGTCTACTCAGCAAGATGATCTTGCCAAAGTGGAAACCTGGATGCCACTTGGAAAAGTGAGGGAAAAAAAAATCCATTAAATTGCCAATCTAAAGACAACATAAAGAAAACCCAATTGAAAGAATGGAAGTTCTCAAGATTTTCAATCAGTAAACAACAGGGAATTTCTTAATGCTTGCCCTTCTGATCTGAAATGAAACAAATCTGTGGTTATTCAGCCCAAAATAACTTTCTGCAACTTGTACTTGAATGTTGTCACAGTTTCTGACAAGAACTAAATCTAAAATGCTGATCTCCCTGACTGCAATGAAACATTGACTCAAACCAGCCCTCTGCTGCCCCTTGTTTATCTAAAACGGACCCAGAAATCAAAAGCTTCGTCTCACCAGCCAACAGAACCTGTCCAAATCATTTCCCACTGAAAACTGATCTGGAATCCAAGTTGCTCATAAATATTCCAGCCCGTTCTTTCATGGTTAAACATCTCAGGAGCACCAAAGAGTTCCTGAGAGCAACTGACTGGGGACAAGGGTTCCACAATCAGCTCAGAAGCAACTGATGAATTGTTTACCTCAGAAAAGGGCAGGAAGCATGGAGAATCTTCTGTTGGTTTGCCAAAAGGAGTTTAGGGGAAAAAAAGAGAGCAAGAGTAATTGGTTAGATAACATTTGAACACTTGTACAGAAAATGAACTGAGGCTGTAATCCCCTAAATCTGTCAGGATCTCATCCTAAACTTCCCAAAATGTCTTCTCAACTGGCACCTTTTAAAATAACTCTTAAGACTGTCAGATTAACTTCATCTTGAAACCTCAGATCTTTGCTGCGTGCTTAATCTCCACAAAACACAGTCTAAAATGCCAACACCACCAAGGTACCTTCAAACCACTATAATTAGCCTCATAATTTACAAGTATTCAAGGAAGAAAAACATTTTAAGAGTTAAAAAAGTTGTCGGTGAGTGAAGAGAGACGGGGAATTTTATTGAAGCAACAAGTCACCGCTTTTTAGCCAATCTGTAAATTGAAAAAGGTAATCTCAATTTATCACCCAATAAATGGGTGCGATTGCCATGGAATGCGCGGGTGTAATGCAGAAAATCGGGATTTGGGCTGGCCTCTGAGCTGGTTTTGAACTTGAATATATTTAGTCAGTGACATTTGATTTCAGCTCTTGATACCCACAGGTCAAGCCCACCTGATAAGGTGCAGACACTGGTCAGGAAGGACAGGATTTGCAAGGTTGGATGTCTATGGTGAAGTAGTAACACAGGTGCCACGGGAACAGATCCCCTGGAGACTCCAGAGTGAGGAGAATGAGCGCACATACACACACAAATCCTCAAGGACTTCCAAACACTGCAGCAAGTCAGGAAATAATTCCACTTTTTATCATTCTGTCCAAGCAGGGACTCATGTATAACTCAGCTCTAAACTTGGAAACCAACACCCATGAGAACAGAGAGCCATGAATCAGTGGAACAAGAACTAACAGCTGCCACACTAAAGAAAACAGGAAATAGATGTTTTTTCCTCTTCCCTTCATTCCCAGTGACACAGCAGTGCAGAGCCTGAACTTTTGCTGTGGAACCAAGAACACAGCAGCCCTGACCTCCCTCCACTCCCCACTCCCCACCTCCTGCAGATTCTGACAGCTGTCCATCATCTTTGGCCTTTCAACAAAAACCAGTTTCAATAAAGCTTCTGACAGCTCTTACAGCAATGTAAGCTATCTTAGCATAAAGAAACAAGTCTTTATTCGACTGATTTCTCCTGAAATTATAAAAAAAAAAAAAAAAAAAAAAACACAAAAAAAAACCCCCGCTAAATTACNCTGCTGAAAAACACGGCCACACTTCACACTGGAAATGTGACAAACACCCGGTGTTTGTGACAAACACCCAGAGCACGGCGGTGTCCCAGTGCTCAAATAAAGATTTCTCTGTTCCATTCATCTTTCCACCTTCCTGCCTGTCTGCTTTCCTCTAGGAATGTGCTGCTGCCTGTGGGACAATAATTTTGTGCCCCCAGGGTGAAGGAGTCTCTCCTGTGTGTGAGAATTCCCGGAGGCTGCGGGGACCGGGGTGGCTGTGGGCGAGGGCAGCATCATCACCGGCAGCATCACCATTAACATCATCATCATTAGCAGCAGCAGCAGGAGAAGAAGCAGCAGAAGAAGGAGAAGCAGCAGAAGAAGGAGAAGCAGCAGCAGAAGCAGAATCAGAAGTAGCAGCAGAAGAAGCAGCAGCAGCAGCAGCGGCCGTCCCCGGCCCCGCGGGGCAGGAGCCGCAGCTGAGTCACGGCTCTGCCTCTCTCCCTCGCCGGGGATTTTCTCTCCGAGCTCATTGACATCTCTGTGACGAGGAATTCTTCCTTTCCGGGCCGCACACCTCCAGCGTTTTGACGTCTGAATCAGGAATTTGTACGAGCATCCCTGTCCCTGTTCCATGGTCAATGCCACCGACCTCCCCTTTCCCCCCAGCATCTCTGCTCAGGCTTTTCCTGGAATCCAAGGATGGAACAAAATCCATCGTCATAAAAAAATCAGTGTAAATTTCCACACGAATTAATTTATCCAAACAGTTATATTTATTGAAACTACAAAGTATTTGCCTTGGGCTCGAGTTGTTTTTTTTTAATACAATCCGAATATGCAAAATTTTGTATTTATCACAAAATCCTCACCAGCTCTGGAAATTCAGGAGACAGATCCAAACTCTGAGCTTACAATTCCTTTGGATAAAAGCCTCTGCTTCTGAAATGTGGCAAATCTGTTCCAATGGTTTGCTGCAATGGACAAGGTTTAGTCTTTGCTGTCCATCATCAGCTGCCAGGAGGTCAAAGCCTCCTTTCCTGAAATGTTTTCCAAATGATAAACCAAGTGAAAGAAAAAAAATTCCAAAGGCAAGGTTCAGAACTGCAGGAATTACATAATAATCATTAAATATATATATATATATTGTAAAAGTCAAATGAACAAAAGACACTGTTTGCCACCCAAACTCTTTAGTATTCCAAGCTGGTTAACATATGGAAAATGAGACTGAAGCCAGTTTATAATTACTTCACTGAAAATTCCCTGTTAGTATTTATGTATTTAATTCTACGTTTGCTAGATGCCCGTGGGGAAAAATATGTTTTGCTGCTCGTTCTGGATGTGTCTGAAAAGCAGCAAAGAAATAGTGAAAAATAACAATTCAAGGCAGAAAACCTGTTCCATGAGTTTATTTTAACTCCCATTGCTTTGTACAACGTCACTGTGTTCCATAAATACTTCATCTACCAAAACCAGGCTACACAAGTCGACCTTGGTGCATCCTGGGTGTCCAAGAAAGGACTGGATGTGTCAGAGCTCTGGGCTGGTGACAAGGTGGGGATTGGGCACAGCTTGGACCAGCTTGGATTTAAATCCATTTGCTTTGTTAGATGGATTTTCTCACTCCTATGATAATTCCATATTGCTAATTTTTTTAAAAAAATCTAAAATTTAGGGAGCTCCCTACATGTCATCAGCAAAAGCACTCCTGACTTGTAAAAAAACTAAAAACCAGAAAGGCAAATGTGGGCTTGCTTGCAATTCCTGTAGTAATCATCAAGAAGTTGTGGTGTTTTCAAGTAATTTTCTGGATCAATACCTGACCAAGAGGGAAATTATCTTCTGTCCCAACTCTGCCCATCCTTGCAGAACTGGAGCCTTAACTCAAAGCTGTCCAACTCTCAGTTTCACCCTCCTCCTGATTTATTTTGCAATTTATAACTCTGTGCCCTATGATTCGAGCAAACAAATCACAGATTCAGGAAAGCCCTGCCAAACCTGACAAGGTGAATGAGATTTTCTCTGCAGTCCCCAGCCTACCATAAGGATTGGCTTCTCCAGTAATTCTCAGCCTTAACAGCAAAACATAAGCAGTTGCTTCTGAGTGGTGTTACTTCTTCCATATGATTCTGTCTTTAATCACAATCCGGAGTCAGATGAGAAATTTGAGATTATTAATGGATGTTCCTTCTCCAAGAGCATCCAGCAATATACTCCAAAAATTTAGGACTTGCTCAATCTGTCTTCTCAAAAGCTGAGCTGCTGCAATGCTAAAAATGTTTACGAGAAAAGGGCACCAAGAATTGGAAGAAGTTACTGCACATTTCAAATGCTCCCCTACGAAAATGTGGTTCCAATATTCCTCCAGTGTACTCATAAATCACCAAAAAGCAGTTTGGAATATTGGATATTACAATAATTCATTTCCAACTTGTGCTACCCAATTATGGGGACCTAATTGCTACCAAAGTCTGCTTTGCTACTGAAACTATAAGTTGTTCTTAGTACATGTGAATCAATATTTAAATTTAAGTTCTCTACACATCTTGCCTTAGTTTGATTCTTTTTAAACACCAAGATCATCACAGGGAATCTGGGAAGTCAATTGGGCTTTAAGGAAGGAGTAGATATTGGGATAAAGAGCCACATGAATGTGTGGTAATAATAGATTCCTACAAATAAATATTCTAATGAATTAGAGCTGGTATTTTACCTTTGATAAATTGTTCAACAGGAACAGCAAGAGGAAAAGTTAATTTCATCCAGACAGCAAGAGCACAAGGACAGAACTTTGAATTATGACAACCTAAATGCCTTTGATCCTGTAATTTAAATGTATGGCAAAACAATAATGTGTTCAGGTACTGAATGTAATTCAATGTATCTGTGATGATTTGAGTATTTTAATAACCAGTCATGAGAATTTTCAAATCCATTATTACAGCTTGAGCAAGGACAATTTCTTCCAGCCCATATGCCCTTTACAAGCTGAGATTTTCTCATCAGTGAGAGCTGAATGACCAAAGGAATAAATAAGAATGGGAGAGGGGAAGGGATGAGGAGGGGAAAACAAAACCAAAACTTCTGGAAACGTGGATTAGGGACAACTTGGCTCTGCTATAAACTCACCCATCCAACAGAACTGAGGGAGGGAAGTGAGCAGAGCAAAGAGCCAATTTCCAGCACTCAATTTCCAGTGCCTTGTGCCTTTTTGGTGGAACCATCATTTGCATTTAATCAGGCTTTTCATAAAAGGCTCTTGGAAGGCTACAGAAATAGGAGAATGTAATCCCATTATCCCAACACAAAGAAATAGGAGAATGTAACCCCCTTTATTCCAACACAAAGAAATTCCAGCAAGGTGATCTCTCAGTGGCTGAGCCACCAGAAAATTGCTAGTCCCAATCATCTGATTTTTCTTTTCTCCAAAGAGATGCCATAAATAGATGGGAAATTTCTCCAAGTGAAAAAGGCATAAACTAAACACATATTTATCCCACCAAAATACTGGAGAGGGATTTTTTAACAATGCCTGCATTAGCTATAAGGATACTTCATGCAGAAATCAGGCAGGTACCCTTGAGAAAACGTGTTTGAATAAAGACCAGTATTTTACTTTTTGGCAATCTCTTGAGGTTGCACAATCGCACAATAAGAATTATGTCACTCTTCATTCTGTCATGAACTCTTGTTGTGAAAATGTAAATTTTCCATTATCTTGCAAATTTTTCTTTAAGAGGACTCCAGAAAAACAGAAGGTGAACAGGAAGAGAACTCCCCAGGTGACAATTCCTGGTGGACTGTGGCTCTCCCCCCCTCTGGGGATGGTTTTCAGGGGTGGTTGTTACTGGCTTGTGGGAAGAGGAACTGGAAAATGTCACAATGATCTTGGAATGCAGCTCTGCTAGTCATAGAACTGTGCAGGAGCTGGACTCCACTGAATACTTTAATTTTCTTGGAAAAGCTGCAGCATTCCTGGTTTTGTGGAGGTATTTACACCAGTTTACAGCTTAAGCTAGAAATTTATCAGCAGAGTATCACCATTTTTATCATATTAACTTCACGTCATAACTTTTGCCTGTTTGAAATGAAGGGTGACAGATTAAAGCCAGGAATCAATTCCTCAGAAAAAAATCAACAAGCAGCTCGAAACAGCTGTTGTAAAAAGGAACAGCAAGTAAAAATGTCATGACTGACCACAGCACATTATTTCCCCAAAAACATCATTGCTGTCACATGCAAATATTTCACTGCTCATGTGGAAACAATACAAGAGTAAATAAACACAGGGATTGTGAACAGAACATGCCCAATCACTATTTCATGCCTTTTGCTGTCCCTTCCAAGCTGCCGCAGTAATTTCACCCTAAATGTTCAATTTTGGTTTCAACACAAAGGGCCAGATTAGAAGTTTTTAATTTAAAAAGAAGACAATGACATGAAAACTTCATATACTTGGATTTTTCTTCTTCACCCTTTCCAAAAGGTTTCAGTAATGGTTGATTCAAGCAAAAGCAAGTTATGAAATATTATTTTTAAGTAAAAATTTCAACTTTTAAATAGTTTTAAGAACTGTTTCTTGAAGCCTGCTCTGTTTTGTTTTAACATGGTCAAGTGACTGCACACTGACCTCAAAATGTGCAGCAGTGTTAGTGGGGACAGCTGACAAACAGAACTGTAAATTGTAACTGTGCATCAGTTTAATTCTAATTTGGACAGAAAAAACCTTATTCCATCTGAATACAATCAAAGAGTCTACACAGGCAGGTCCTGCACACTGGAATCCAAATAGAAATATTTTTTGAGAGGGTATTAACGACTGAATATTTATAATTTTAACTATCTGATCAGAGCTGTTTCTAATCACTTTATTTTCCATTTACAGACATACAGAACTTCTGCAGGTCCGACAGTCATGGGTTTTTACCCCGAGCTTTCAGGCAATGTTTCAGACAAAACTGAGGAATTTGTCCTCATTATGCAGAATAATTTTATGCCTTGCACAGCTCTTCCAGGAAGATGCTCCTGGATTCCTGCAGACAGAGAGAGATGTGCACACACTTTTTACACGTGTGCAGATTAAGCTGCTTCTTGCCCCAAATGGAATTAGTTGTGTGTGTTAACGAGATTAGCAGCACACCACTCCAGCCCTGGTGCAGCAGAGATGGGGGCTTTGATACTCTACAGCAAGCTGCTTTTGCTGATTAACATCATTAACTCTGATTTATGTATTACACATAATCCTCTTTTCCAACATGAAAGTTATTTGCTGAAGTCCTCAGAGTGAAAATATTCTGTTTTTATCTTCACGAGTCCAGTGTCTAGATCTAGAGAATTTCAGTCATCTATCAAAGAAGCTAGTCTAAAACACAGACTAATTAAAGAAATACAAAAGTGACTTTTAGAACTATTGTTCATGCCTCAAAAATAAACGTTTTCTTGATACCAATTAGGTTTGCTTCCTTTCCAACACTCAGTTGAAAATTCCCAAATGGAAACAATCCTTGAAGTCATGTGCTTTAAACCTTACATTAGTGTTTGTTAAAGAGTGGCACGCCCAGAGTCTTCATCCCATCTTGACAGACAGACAGACAGAGCAGTTTGCCACGTGTTTTTCCAAAGGCTGAAACCACTCCTGGAATTCTGCTCCACAGAAAGCATCACAAATTCACTGTTTTAGCTAAGAAGTGACTAACAAACGCTCAGGGAAAGCCTCCATCGGCCCAGTGACAAGCCCAGCAAATCAGAAAATCGAGATTTAATTCTATTGTTACCACATAAAGTCACACAGAGCCTGGATTTCAGGACAACAGCACCTGGTGTGTTTATTCTATGTTTAAAGCCTTCCAGAGAGCTGTTCCTGAAATACAGGGACATGATCGCCGAGGGATTTGGACAATAACAATCACACTCTGCCATCTCCATCTCCTTTTACTGTGCGGTTGTATTTTACTCTAAAGGCCACTTAGCAGCTGATTTGTCATCAATGCACAGCCCAACAGCCAAGGATCTGGGAGCTGAAGACATTTATAATGGGTCACAGTAGTCAGGGAAAAAAAAAAAAAAGAAAAAAAAAAAGAAAAAAAAAAAGAAGAAACCCACGAAGCAATAACCCCAATTAATAATAACCCCCTTGAGCTGGCTGATTTTTTTGGAAAGGCCTTCTAGCAAACAAAAGAATAAAACAACAACAAGACTTAAAAGATAAGCATCGCTGTAAGACCCTCAGCAACCCAGTGGAAGTGATTTGAGTAGAAATAATGTAAACCTTCATACACACTAATTATACTTCTTTATAATTATAATTTATTATAATATTATAATAATCTTAGTGTCTCCCTTGACTCCTCCCATGTATTACTATTGCCAAGGACGTTAATCTTACCCTCGTGTACATTAAGTCACTGCTGGTTCACATCAGACATTTCTTCCTTAGTAAGAAAATAAATCGGCACAAAAAATCCCAGAACATGGGTCCAACTAAAAGAATTTAGGCAGAGACCAGCCTGACACAAATCCTGAATCTCTAAATCCCACAACTCCTACATTGTAACCCAGACAATGGATGCTCATCAGACCTGTCTTCAAAACAGCTGAGTGACTTTTCCCTGGCACCATGGAAGAGTTTCCTTTTATTCCAGCGCAGGAAAACTACAGCCATGAACTACTTTCCATCTGGACAACATCCACTTGTGACAATTCCTACAAATCTTTCTCCAAAAAAAACCCCCTCTGCATACAGACAGGCACGATTCCATCCACACAGACACGTTCTAAACGGCCTATCACAACCACTTTTGTCATTTATTGATATATATTGTGTGGAACAGCCACACAAGACTCAGGAAAATCACTTTTGGTTATATGTTCAAAGACAAAGGCTTCATAAATAATTTTTCCTCATCAAAAGTATCCCTAGGATTTGTATTTATCTGGAACAGTGGATGGCTCAGACAACAACTCTCGAGTAAAACAAGTTCTGTTTTCAGAACAGAGTGTGTTCACAGCACACTATGAAACCATATTGCCACTCAGTGGAATTGGATGTATTTATCATATTTTACGATTAAACCTTTTTATCACCCCTTCAAAAACACAAATTTGATATAATGGCTTTTTAATATTAATTTAGAAACTTTTAACATCTTTTAAGACTTTCCCAATGCTGAGAATGTGTGTTTATACACAGAAAGCTTTCATTGGAAATGATCTTCAGTGCAAAAGGAAATGATCTTCAGTGCACAAGAAAGCACTGAAACAAAGGAAGAAGTAGTCAAATAATGTTGAATCTTCCTCTCTGGAACCATCCTGGCTTCCCTGAGCAATTGTAAGACTTAAGAGACTGTGACTGATCTCATACTGGAGTTTAATCCCCTAAATCTGGGCCGTTTCAGTGGAATTATGATCAGTTTTATTAGTAAGGAATCAGAAGGAATAAAGAAGAAATGAGGTCAAACAGAACAAAGGTGAGGTCAGGCACAGAGCTGTGTACACACAGAGCTGGAATGAACTAAATGAATCCCACCCACACCTGAATTCCAGGAGTGAGCAGCTGTGCCCTGGCAGCAGGATCCAGATCCTGATCCCCAGCAGGAGCCCACACATCCCTCGTGATAAATGAGGTTTATTTTTTTGGTAAAATCAAAAAAGTTTAATTAAAAAAAAAGACAATAGTAAAGGGTAAAAACAGCTGAGTGCTTGGCATTCAGCTAAGGGCACGCTTACTATTTTCGGAAATATTTTTTAAACACTTTTTTTTTTAAAATTGCATCAGCCTGTTGCATATTTATAGACTATTATGTATATTTATACTTTTCTACAAACTCATTTCTATATTCTAGGAACTGTTTTGTATGGCCACTCCCTGAGTCTGCCTTTTTAGAGCATGCGTGGTTTTTGGCTGTGGTTTTAATCTGTTTTTCTTATTACATCTAGTTTGGGCCTGTTTATATTTTTTACAGATGGCAGGTGTTTGATAGCTGGTCTGTCAGCAGACAGGGTCCTCATCATATGTTCACTGGATGTTATCCAGCCAAGCAGGCAGTTCAAGCATACTACATTAACTATTATACTGTATCAACTATTATGACTATGTTTTATTTTGCTAATTGCAGAAATAAAAACTGTATCCATACAGCAGAGCCATTTTGACATTATACATGTAACATTCATCTTAATACTTGTGAAAAGCAGACAATATAATATGTATGTATAACACCCAGCATGCCCTGGCACAGCTGGAGCTGAGTTTGGTGCTTTTAGAACCCTGCACTGACCCAGACATCTGGGGTCTGCAGGAAAACCATGATTTAACATTCAGTGTCCCCTGAATTAAACACTTCTATCACTTCAACTTGAAAAGCATAAAGATGGATTTGACCTCAGCCACCTGATGCCTTA
>VXBB01013583.1:478036-492987 GCA_013399915.1 Illadopsis cleaveri | reverse complement strand
CTGGTCTCTCCAGTGAATAAAAAAAAAAAAAAAAAAAAAAAAAGGCAGCTTATTTTTTTTCCTATCAGTCATAAAACCTAGTTATTTCCTGAGCAATGTTGCAATTTGCCTGATGCTTGTGAGATATATGGCCTGCTTTCCACTCTGTTTCCTATTGGGCAGTCTGCAAGGTTGTCTAATCTCTAAAAGAAATAAGCATCTGTTTCCTTCATGGCCTATGCCTGGTTTAAGGTCATTATACTCCTATTATACTCCTACATGAAAAATCCTAGAGAAAATAAGAACAACTGATTTTTTTTTTTTCCCCCTCAAAAGATATTTTAACTTGTAATCCAAGAGGAATGAACATTGGATCACTCTTTAAAAGACGTAGCCTCCAAATTTTTGTCCTCTCTCTGGGTAAGTTTGGTGCATTTCCAACTGCTCCACATCACTGATGTGTCTTTGCAGAATCTGCACCCAAGGAACTCCTCCCTTCAAAGGTGTCCCATCCTGATACATCAGCAATCTGGGCATCCCAGGAGCCATGAAAATAAAAAACAAGAAAGCTGGGGGTTTTTTTTTCTCCAAGAGACAGGAGAAAGAGTGACCAAAATGCTGAAGGGAAAAGCAGATTGTTGGGAAAAGGACAGAGCCCAGGAGGCAAAGTCTTGGAGTTGATCACATCACCCTGTGGAGGCAGGGAAGACATTTTCTCTCACTCCTTCATATTTTGAAGCAGCTCCCTGTAAGTGTTGGCACTGGCAGGAATGGCCCATCAGGGATTTGTGCAGAGATCAACAGAGCGACTCCCATGTCACCTCGCCAAGAAAGCCAGATGAATCTCCATCTTTATATCTGTTTCTTACATTTTCAGGAATTAAAAAAAAAAACCAAAAAACAACTCAACAACAACAACAACAACAACAACAACAACAAAAAAAAAAAAAAAAAAAAAAAGAAAAAACAACCCAAAACATCCCTATCCTTGTTCTTTGGAGTCAAGTATTTTACTTTTGAATCCCTAGGGGTCAGCTCCTCCAAAACAAAAGGTACTTGGTGTCTCCACTGCCCTGAGACGGAGTTTCAGTTCCATTTTCATCCTCAGAGGCTGGGCTTTGTTTCATCTGTATCAGCAGACACCTCAAATGCTCAAGCAAAACAACTTTCTCATTCAGAAAACAACGACCAGACATGCTGCTTAAGGATTTCTGTTTTTCAGAGCTCCTTGTCCCCCTGACCTCACTTCTCAGGTTTTAATAAAAAATTCTTTTGACAACTATTTTTTGTATTTCTGATTCTGACATGGGGAAAGGGCAACCACCACCTTAAATTTGGCTCTGAATTAAAGACCTTGCAGAATCAGCATTTTTTAAATACAGCCTTTGAACAACTGGAATGTTTCCTTCCATAAAATTCTCAATGAAAACTGTGTCTTGAAGGCAATATTTGCCCCCCTGCAGAGTGTGAAACCCACAGATTTCAGCACAGATGCTGCAATCCCTGGGCTATGAGAATGAAGAGCAATTTCACTTGAAATGGGAACAGGATTTCATCCCAAAATACAATTTTCCCAGAGCAGCTTATCCCAGCTGAGGGGATAAACTGCCATGAAGTGGTGAAACTCAAAGCAGGAGGGACATACCTTGAAAAAAATAATTAGAAACAGTTTCAGGTCCTTTTCTTCCTGTTGACAGTTTTCTGACTTTACACCCCCCACACTCCTACTTTATAGGGTCGGGGTTTTGCTTTGCTCTGTTGTTTTCTGCAACACACACCCAAACAGCAGGGGCAGCCAAGTGGGAATCAACCCCAAAATATTCCCTGCGTGCAGAGAGGGAGGCCAAGCACACAGAGATTGATGTAGGTTGGTTTTTATCAAACCCAGAGTTTCCCTCATCTTTTGTAAACCCTTATTCCCTGTCTGGGGTGGGATGGGGTGGGAGTGTGTCACATTTCAGAGTGCGCTGAGCCAGAGGAGCCCTCAGAGGCTGTAAACACAGCCCTGCTCATCCCTGCCCCTTGGAAACACTCAGCTGCTGTCAGCACTGCTCTGCTCTCGGCCATCACCACTTCCCCAGCCTTTCTCTGCACCCTTTCCACCAGGCCATGACCCCACCAAGGGTCAGGGCTTGCGGCCTGAGGAAGGCAGATTTGCATATATGAGGAAGGATAATTGTAGCAGGATGCCACACTCGGGTCCATATGTAGGAGGATCGGACCCGCAGAAGGAACGAGGCAGGCAGCCGTGGAAGGGAAAGCTAATGATACTTTATTCTACAATCTTCTTCTTCTATATTTTCTTCTATATCTTTTATCAATCTGACTCTATATATACAGTTTGTACAAAGGCAAGAGATTGGTCATTTAGGTCACCACCTCTTCAACCTGGATGGTGAACACCACCATCAATCAATTCTCCTCTCTGAGGAGAAATATGAAAACATCTCTAAAAATATACATGGTTTATGTTGAAGCTGCTTGAGAATCTGCTTGCAAGATTCCAAACAAAGAAAACCAAGAAAGCTGAGGGCAACATATAATTGCAATTCTTCTGGAGTTGGGGACCACGACTGTGTTCATTTTCTACAGTAGCTTGAGCAACAAAATCTCTCTGCAACGAGCCCTCCTCAGAGCTACACTGACCCTTGTGATCCCAGCAGATAAAACCTCCTCCCAGGGATACATTTTGGGGTGCACCTCAGCAGTGCCACCCCCTAAAGCTCGAGGCTGGCTGGAACACCAAGCCCTGCTGGGATTTGAACCGCTCGCCTTGTTTTCCCCTTGCTTCATTCCAGATCTCGCCACAAAACCTTCTCTCCTCTTTGCTTCTTTCCTTAAATAGGAGGAGTTCCATCCCCTCTGAGGAATAGCTGTGGATTCCAGGGTTTGCCCTCGGGCTCCCAGTGCCTGTGGCAGGGCTGGGAGGGAGCAGGACAAGGACAAACAGCAGCAGCAGTGGGGCTGCTCCAGCCCCTCTCTGCTCCGTGGACAGGCTCCAGCTGGCTCTGGGGGCAGCTGGATCCATCCCATGGTGGGAAGGGTAACGATCCAGCCAGTTAGGCTGGCATTTGTGACACCAGAGCAGCAGCAGTGTTGGAGACATTACTCACATCCCAAGATATGCAGGGCTAAGGCCAAGATTCCTTGTAGATTTACAGCTCCGTGAGGATCCTGGGGCCCTCACCAGGTCTCTGTGGCTTTGCCAGTCACCCCTCAGCTGCTGGGCTCTCACCTCAGGTCAGCAAGAGCCTCTTTTCATGGTGGTCCCAAAGCTGTGATCTGGAAGGGGCTCGTTTACAAAGCCCTCTATCAGAAATATGCTGCTCACGTGTCAGGGAAGCCAGGAATTATTCCCCACATCTGTTCTGCACTGAGTGTGGAAATACAAACCACTTCAGGATGAGAGGAAGGAGGGATAGAATGAGGAGGAATGTACAGAATGAGAGGAAGGTGAAACAGGCTGAAATGCCCCTGGGTGACTGGTGGGCACAACTTCAGCCTTTTGATCCAGAATTCCCATTCCAGGCAAGCCTGGAGAATTTTTTTATTTGCTTCCTCTGAAAATTTGGAACCGGATGAAATGTGTTGTCATTTGAGTTCGTGGCATACCTGTCAAAAATATATTTATGGAGAATTAGTATTTCCACTAGAAGTATCTATTTTTAGGTGGTCACTTCATAAATAGTGCCAATTTACAATTACTGCTCCCCCCAAAGGGAATTTTTTCTTTTTCTGAGTTATTCCTGTGCTGAACATGTTTTACAGTGTTTCCAGGAGCTGCTCTGTTGAATGAATCCCTGCTCCAGTAGATGCTTTGTGTCTAATGCGTTTGCTTATGCATTCCTGAGACTTTGCACTGGTCCCAGCAGCAGCCTGGGAAGTTTCTGGCTGTGACTCTCACTAAAGGGCTGATGGTGCAATTATTCACGTGAAGGGAGTTGCTTTATCCTCAGTTATCATCTCTTCTGATCTCTCAGCAAACAATTACTTACAAAGAAATCAGAATCAGGCCATGTTACACACAATTATAAATCTAAATTGGTGTGGAAGGGGGTGAGCAGCACGTTCTCTTCCTCAGAGAGAGAGGAGAACTGTAGGAGCTGGGCTGCTGTGCCAGGTCATGTGTGACCTGTGTGTTAAGTTATGGAATTTCTGACCTAAATTCCAGTGTTTTCTCCTGGATATAATGCTGCCTTCCTATAGCATAGACTGCTGGTTTATTAGTCTTCATTCTGTCTTAATTTAAGATCCCTTCTATTTATTCAAATCACCTTTAAATCTGTTTTCCTTGATACTTTGAGCGAGGTGCTGCTTTGTAGTAATTCAGTTACAGTATATAAGCTGCTTGTTGAGATGTCTAAATCTGCCAGTTTAGGTGTGAAAAACTTCCTCTGTGGGAACTGCAGACTAAACTTCAAAGAAAATCTCTCTTTGAGGCAGCTCAGCTAAAACTCCTGAGAAATTAGCTGGGAAGAACCTACTCCAGCCCAGCTTTGCAGCTTGATTTTTCAACTTTGACACAGAGCTGACTAAGGAGAATGAAGGGTCCTCTGCTTAAAGAATTGTGGAGATGTTTGAAAGAGGGAGGGAGTTTATTTGAAATTTCCAGAAGCAGGACTACCCAGTGATCCAGCTGGTACCTGTCCAATCAATAGCTCTGCAGTGGGTGCTAATTGTTACTCAGCCTTACGTCCAAATTAAACGTTGCTTTGATTTGCAAAGACTGCCTGGGATTTATGGCTGCCAACAAGCTCCCAAAGGAAAGAGCCTGAGGGATGGGAAGCTGGATGGAGCTAGATAGGATTCCTCCAAAGGGGAAGTGGGATTTCATTCCCTGAGCCAAAGACAGGTTTACAGTCTGAGGGACAGGGATCCAGGGATGAAGAGACACAACTCACATTTCTGCAGTTCCCTTTCAGGGGAGAGTCTGGAAAAGCTCAGCTGTAAGTGCCATAACTTCTCAGTCACAGGCTGAAACAGCTGCTTGAGAGTCTGCACACCAAAGTAAATCTTCCCTGCTGCAAACAGCATGTCCAGGGCTTCTCTGGCAGAAGTGTTGAGTTAATTGAGACAGAGAGTTGGTAATAACTGCCAGCCCTGCAGCCCCGCAGCCCCAGATCAAAGAGGTCCTACCCCATTTGTCTCCATTACCTTGTCATGACGAGGATTTTCCTTCCACACAGGCTCAGCAGAGTGTGGATGTGGGGCTCAGTGCCCCCAAAACCTCCAGCAGACTCATTGCTCCAACGCTGGGGTTTGACATTTTGGGATCCTTCTCACAAGGATCCTTCCTGTGCCTCCAGCTGCTGATGGGAGCACTGGAGGGGTCACTCAGCCTTCAGCTAAATCAGCCTTGTCACCTTGTCCCTGAAGGACTTGATGGAATAAGAAAGGCTTTGAATCCTCTACTCCAGCTACTGAATCCCCAGCACATGGAATTTAGTCTGCACCACCCCTTTGAATAAAATCTGAAGGGAAAAAATTATCCAGAGGAAGAGCCTTTTTCAGCCTGGGTGGAAGAGATGAAGTTCAGAGCACCCAAAGGTGTGGGTGGACAATCAAGGAGCTGGTATTTAACCACACAAGAAGCTATGATTAAATCAATCCACCATTCTCCTTTTTGCAGCTCTTTGGGGGGAATTGGATCAAGAAAGTAACAAAGGAATGCCACAGTCTGCCAATAATGTAATTAAAGGACCAAGCCTCATCTGAGCTTGCTCCTGCCAAAGAGCTTGCTGGATGTAAGTTGGAAAAAAAACCCAAATTCAGGACTTAAAAGAGAAGACAGAGAGATATTGTGAAAAAGTATTTGAATGCCCAGCTATTCACTTCCTCCCATTAACACTCTCACAATGCAGAAAACACAGATGATGAAATAATGCACCTACTTCAGGAAGACAAGGCAGAAAAAAGTGATTTCTTAGGGCTGGTTACACTCAAGAACAGGTTGATGAATTTGAAAGACAGGTAGAGTGGAAGGGGACCTGGAACTCGTGCCAAATCAACTGCAAATATTTATCCCATCTTATGGACACCTGCTAAAAAACAGCTCATGGGAGCAGGGCACTCAGATCCTTTCAGGTTGTTCTCCTACCCCTAACAATTAAACACAAGTCACAGAGGCCTGAGGTTGCCAGGATTCCGGCTGGACAAAATACACAACGGCTGGTTCTGTAGAAATAATTTACATTGGAACACTTCCAGCATTGCTGGGCACTGCAAAACTCAGATAAATGAACCCTGAAGAAGCAAAAAAAAAAGTTAAAAAAAAGTTGCCAAGTGGTGCAAAACATGAGTGTAAATCTGAGCTCCAACTCTGGCAAGGCCTGGAGCTGCTCTGCAGGTATTAAGCAGCCAGTATTAGGAAGAGCTATAACATACCAAGCAGAGAGGTTTGATGATTAGATTGGGGTTAGATATTGGGAATAAATTCTTCCCTGTGAGGGTGGGCAGGCCTTGGCACAGGGTGCCCAGAGAAGCTGTGGCTGCCCCTGGATCCCTGGAAGTGTCCAAGGCCAGGCTGGATGAGGCTTGGAGCAACCTGGGATAGTAGAAGGTGTCTGTGCCGATGCAGGGGTAGAATGTGATGATCTCTAAAATCTCTTTCAACCCAAACCAGTCTGGGATTCTGTGATACTCCTCCATTACCTTTTGAGGGACAGGCTAGAGGGGTATAAACACATAAGAAACATGCTGGAGATTTCAGTTTATGGATATGCAAACAAATGTAACTACGCAGATACATAAAAATATTTCTCTCCATATAACATAAACATAACACTATATAGCACAGTTATATAGCACATAAAGTTTAACAAGAACATCGAGCCAAAATTGAAATAAACATTTTCCAGCCTATAAAATTCACAAGGGGAACAGCAAAGGCAGCTGTGCCCTGCCAAGCTGGGGGTGCTCCCATGAGAGTCAGAGGTTTGATTGTCCTCTGCAGTCACATTCAGCTCTAAGTAACCACAGAACCAGGTCTGAAATCCAGCTTGGTTTGAGTGCTGCTCTTAATCTCTGCCTGGTGCTAACAGGGTGTTCAGGGATTTTGTTGCTGTCTGCTCAGCTAACGACGTCCAGATTGTTTTGCTGCTGGAGCAGGGGCTCCAAATGCTGAAATCTCCCTGCAGTAATCAAACCACGACTTTGTAACAGAGACATCCCCATTTCCCGTGCCCTCCTTGTCCCACGTGTGCTCATCCTGTTGGTTTCATGTCTTCTTTTCTTCGTGTTAGAACCGGGATTAATACACAGGAGTCACAGTTTTGTGTTTGGACTCAGTGTTTATTAATTCCTATCTATAGTAGAGCCTCACGAGGCATGAGATCTAAATAGCAAGTTAGAAAACCAAGGTCATGGGTGCCTCTAACTCTTCCCAAGGTTATTTAAGCACTGATCACCCAATAATGAGGTGACACCTACATTATTTATATTTTTGACCCAATAATGACCACCCAAGGCCCGCAATGCGGACCTTTTTCACCCAATTAGAAAAAACACCCAAAACCAAGAAGAAGGTGAAGAAAAAAGACCCAGACAATGTCCTAAATCTTCCATCTTGCCCCATATATATTGCTATATCCTAAAATCTTAAATCTAAGTTTCCAGAATTCCAACACATCCTCCTCTGTGCTGCTCTGTCCTGCCCTGATGATTTAGAGAGCAGAGTGGCAGGGAATGCCAAGCACTGGGAGAAGCTGCAGGTTCCCCTTTATGGCAGGATTGGGAAAAGCTGTAACAGGCAACATCTGTGGCAAAATGCAAGTTTCTGCCATCTGAAAAACGAGCGGCTCACTGGAGGACAACAAACCTCCCAGAGAGGAGATGCTGTTCAGATGGAAAGTTCTGTGCTGAGATAAAAGGTGGAAACTCTCCATGTGTCTGTCCCAGCCTGCTGAACAATTGAGAAGGAATTCAGCTGGATACTGAATGTGCTGCTCAGGACCTCACACAGAGACACCAGGGGAGGAAACCCCTTCTATTACACTTCTTCCAGCACCTTCAAAAATACTAAGCTATGTCTGTCTGCTGAAAGAAGTCCCTTGCTGAGCTGAGGAGAGAAATTGGCCAGTATAGAAGATCCATCCTCTTAATTAGGGCTACATACATCCAAATAAATGAAATTACCTGAGCTCTCTTGTGTTTTCTGCCACTCTGATGCTCGCAAAATCTGTCTGTCTGCCCAGTGGCAGGTGTGGATGTCAGCAGGCAGTTTTGGGAATTCTCTTACAGGATGTCTTTGCTTTACAATGCCAGCTTGGCATCTCTTGATTTCTGATTTTGAAATGGGATCTCATTATATGTAAGGCCCAAGCCAAGAGAGGATTCAAAACAATGCAAGGATGGAAGCCAGAGCCTGAGCTGTGTCTGGGCACAGGAGCCAGTGCTGGATGTGATCCAGCCCACTTAGCAGAGGTTTGGGATAGGAGGGAGCCTGGATGTGCCCTTCAGGCCAGGTGGGTGATGGAGCCACGTGCACTGACTTCCAGTGAGGGACATGAAAGGGAATTCTCCCAGACAAAGCCCAGCCTGCAACAGCTCCAAATACTGCTGTCTATCTTCAGCCAGCTTTAGATAAGGCATTTATCAAGAGGTCAAAGGCAAGTGGGATTTTCTATGCCTTGTTCAACCCTGCACTTTGGATAAGAAAAGACAAGAAAAACTCTTTGCCTTCTCACAGCAAACTCTTTCAGAGCAAGGGCATGATCCAGCAATGCAACAACTCGAGCTCCAAAATCCTTGGAACCCTTTTAAGGAATTCTGCAGCAACATTTCTGGCTGCAAGTCTTACAATCCCTGAGGAGCTGCAGGGATGCTCCCTGCCTGGCCAGAGCCCTGCTCAGCCCCTGACTCCTGCAGAGAGATGAACTGGCAGCACAGCTCGAGGTGACACCAGCAGCTCTTCTGGACAGCACTGACATCCCTAGGGCTGACCTGAGCAGCTATTTCAGAGCTCTAAAGGCATTTGTCTGGGCCTGGAATATCATTTAATGTCCTTGCCAAAGAGCTCCTGGCCTCAGAGGAGCAGCAGCAGGGCGAGGGAGTTCGCTGGTAATAGGATGTGGGACGTGGAGGTTAAAGGTTCCATAAAGGAAATCCTACACAAGCACGATGCTGATACACATCTGGCCCTTCCTCTGCCTTGTCTCTGACAGGCCCTTGAGCTGTGAATTTGCTCTCTCTGGATGTAGGCTGGGTATTTGTTACGGGAAACCCTCTGTCTCTGGGGCAACAGGCAGGCACAGCTTCAGCTGGGAGCAGGGCAGCCCCAAAATCAAACTGCTTGGCCTTGGCAAAATCTTCATGAGTCAAAGCAGGGCATCAGCCATGAGATAACCCCTGTGTCAGTGTCAGGTGTGACATCTGGGATTTGCAAGGGCACGTGTCTTTTGGGTGGTTTTCTTGGTGTCCATGCTGATGTCTCTGTGTGGTCCCTGGCTCTGACTTTGCCTTGTGGTCCATGCAAGACATTCCCATACTTCATGGGAGCCCCCAGAGCACAGCTCAGCTCTTTTAGGGCTGAATGCAATTCTGTTACTAACAGGGATTCAGCCTGGCTGAATGCAGAGCATGGCAAAGGCTGAGGATTTGCTGTGAAATCCACGTGGATCCACAGGCAAACCTCCCCTGTCTTTAATTTCAGGGTCAGTCTGTCCACCGGGGAGATTTCTCTGAGGTTTCCAGTCCATGACTTGTCTCCTCTCACCAGCCTCAGTGTAAGAGCTCCACTGCACATCCCCCCCTCCCAAAATCGGCAGCAATTCCCAGAGGTCTGAGAGGGAAAGGATCCCGCTGCCCCCAGCCCCGCAGAACCCCTCTCCTGTGGGGACACCAGCAGTTCTCAGAAGCATCTTTGGAGACAAAAAGGCTCTTCGGGGACAGGCACGCCCCGGAGGGAGCTGGCACCAGGGAGCAGCGGGCAGGAACCGCAGCTGGGGCAGAGGAATTGTTCGGGATTCCCAGCGGTGCCCCCAGGGCACAGGGCAGCACGGCCGCGCCCCAGAGAGGATCGTGTCCCCCACACCGAGAACCATCCTGCCTCCTCACAAGCAGCCCCGTGCCTTTGGAGGCTTCCCGTTCCTTTTGTCAGCGGGATGCAGCGCTCAGGCGAGTGCTCCTCTAATAACATTCATCTGCTTCATTTATACCCCACATCCAACAAAGCTGCTTAAAAGTAGAGCCTTTATATTCTTCTTTACAGCCCTTTCCAAATGGTCAGGGGCCACTTAACATTGACCTCTGCCAGGCTTTGCCAGGGCTCAGGGGGCCAGATGCTTAAAGGGAATCACCTGTCTGTGTTTTGAATTGCTTTTGATCTTTTATTTCACTCTATAAATTCCCAGAGGGGCTCGCTGCTAGCAAACATCTGGCACAGTTTTTCCTGCTCAGGGAAGGAATGAATCCAATATTGCAACTCCAGATTTGGTGTCTTCCTGTAGAGCTGGCCATGAAATGAGCCCGTGGGTGAATCATCTGGATCCAGGGTCGCTCCTCCAGAGATGCTGCAGCTTCTTCTATTTGTTGATTTTTGTATTCACTCATCAGGATTGGCACAGCCAAGGGACTCCTTTTCCTGCTAATCCATGCAGGGAGCAATCCCAACTGCTGGATTAGGCAAGGAAAAAAAAGTAACAATGCTAATATTGCTGCTTTAGGACACCTTACACAAAGCAGAGGCTGGAGGGGTGACCCCACAGGGACAAAGGGTGCCTCCATCCCTGCTGGGGAGCGCAGCAGGCCCTGGGGCTCTCCCTGCTTTTCATGGGGCAGGTTCAGCTGAGGGAAACTCCACCAGGGCTGTGGATTCTCCATGTTCATATCCACCAAAAAACCACTCTGGGTTTCTCCTAATTTCCAAAGAGTGAATGGAAGTGGGGCAGAGCCTCAGGGCTGAGCCTTGATGAGGCAGTCAGATTAGGAGGGGAGGAGCATTCGATTATTTTTTAGGGGGATACAAAGCAACTGTAACCTGTAACCTTCCCACTGGATTAGGTAACATAAAAGTCTCTAATAATCCCCAGAAAATCACTGTCCTTTGCTGCTGGCAACAGAACCTGTGCAGAGCTGGCAAGGAAACAGCCCCTGGCAAAGGAATTGCAGCAACCCCTGGCATGAAGGTGCAGGGATTATATCCAGTTAAATGAGTCACCTCGTGCTGCTGCAGCGCTCTGAGGAAACTCTCTCTTTGATAGAATCTCTCTTTAAAAGTCAGCTCTTTCCTCTGGGAAAAGGCAAGTCCTGACTTAGGTTGACCTACCTTGTTTTTGGCTAGAAAAAGACATTTTTCCTTGGCTGTCCCATGACTTTCACTCACGACCTCCCTGAGAACATTTTTAAAACCCATTATTTAAATCACCCCAATCAGGCAGTATGAACCTGCGTTCCAAAAGTTGTTTTATTGCCCTGAGCTGATAAAAATGCCCATCCTTTCATTCAGATCCATCTTCCTGGCTGCAAAAAAATGATGCTGAGTGTTCCACAGGCCCCGGGGAGGTGCTCAAGTCTCTCCCATGTTCTTTCACTTTCATCTGACAGCAGTTTATGGTACTGCAGAATTTGCCTTATTGCCACCATCCTGTGGGATGGAAATTTGCAGAGATTCATGCACAAAGGGTGACTCTTTGCTCAGTGGTGATGGATAGAACAATCTCACCCAGAATCCTTGGAGGCAGCAGGAATTTGGTGGGAGGAACTGCACCACAAACCTCGAAGCAGAGAAACCTTGACTTAGTGATGTGCTGCTGGTTCCCTGGACAAGCAAATGTTAAAGAATTATTTGAGCTGCTGGCCTGCTGAATATCCAAGATTTCACATAAACTGGGAGCCAAATCCAGCCAAGATAGTGCAATAATTCAATTATGTCTTATACCAGTATCACTCACTGATTGCCCTGTGCATAGGACAGTGCTGCACCCACTCCCTGTGGATGTAATCATCACCAGAGGGAATTGCTCCACTTGGAGTAAATGACTTTTGCCCTACTGTTGTGTGTGAATAAGATGTAGTTTAAGAGAAAATGACAGGGTTTTTTTTTTTCTTTCTTGTGATAATTGTTTTTAAATCACCATACATCATCAAATGCCTGGCATTTGAATTGCACAACTCAGAAACCTGCTTACCTGTAAATTTTAAATTTCCAATTATTGCCAGTGGTTGTGTTTGTAAGGACTTGTGCCTGCTGCCTAAAATCTCTTCACAAGCTTCTCAGAATGCTTTACTAATAGCTTTACTAATGCTTTACTAATAGCTGGAGCTATAAACCTGCCAATGTTAAAGAAATTCTACAGAAAGTCAAGGCTGCTCCTCTTTTTTTTTTTGTCTGAACAGGCCATTCAAAAGTGAATTTGGTAAGACAGGAACTGCACTGTAGTGGGAGAAAAATGCCTCCGTAAGTGAGTGGACTGAGGTCTCTCATGTTTTAGGTTTCACTGAGCTCCAAATGGGGGGACAATGTGGACATGAATGGCAAAAATGATCTCCTGGAGTTGTCCTGTGACAACACAGCCCAGCCAGGGACTGCCAAGAAGATGAATATCCAGAAAAGGGGAGAAAAATATTCCTTCCAGTATTGCCAGGGAAGTTTTTCTTAGCTTTGTAAAAAAAAAAATACAGAATCCCTTGCCCAGCTTCCAACAGAGACTGGAGGTAGAAGTATGTGAGGAATGGAGATGGGGGGCAGGAAGAATTCATGAAAGAGTTGTGTGCAGGATCAGTTACAGTTCCATAAGTGTTAAAACAACATTTTGTTATTTCATTTTCTTGTTTTCATTTTGTTTTGATGTGAAGGCCATGACCAGCTGTTGAATTTTGGTCCTGCAGAATTCTCACTTCTTCAGTGTACAACCAATGGACTGCAAGGCACAGACCCTGGTTTTTTTCCCAGATAAATGTCAAAGCTGTGTATCTGCAAAAATAAAGGCCAGTAAATGGTGTCTGAAGTAGCCATTAATCTTTGGGATTAGTTGCTCCAAGTCCAGATTGCAAATACATGAAACAACAAAAAATGGAATTAAATTAGGGAGATTTATCGTGTGCAGTTGTCTCACAGTGGTTTGGGTTTCAGCGAGAGCCCAGACCAGTGAAATATCAGCACAGAGACATAAATTAAGTGGGAAACCTCCAAGGAAAAATCTTGTTTATTCTGTGCAAGCAGCCATGTCATTTGTCACCTCAGGGCACCGGAGTCAGGCCACGGGTGGCAGCTCCTGGATGTGCCTGAGAGGGGCTGGATGGAGGTGCAGGAATTAATATTGAAACAAACTGGGGAGCTGTGTTTGTGAAAGGAACTGGAGGATCCTGTGGCCTCAGACAAAACCCTGTGAGCAGTAAAAAATCAAGGCAGAGGTGGAAGAGGTGGCAGTGTTATGGCAGGGATTCATTCCTCTCTGGATGGATTGAAGCTGTCCGAGTGTGCCTTTCAGTAATTGCAGCACAGCTGCCAATTTGGAGATCTGGGTGAAGGTGACAGTGACCTGCAGGTGCTGAGCTCTGCCAGCATCCACAGGTGACACTTCTGTCCTTAGGGAGTCACTTTTCCACGGGCTGACCCGTGAGCTGCTCAGTTTCCATTAAATGGAGAGAGAAGCCCGAGGAAAATGACCTGTTTGAAGGGAAACTGGGAAAAATTCTGTTTTAAATGCATGACTGCAGCTCTAGGGGAGAGGAGAGCTGGTGAAATGGGGCACAGCAGGTGACAAAGACCTGGAGCTGTGCTTCCTGCAGGGACAGCCTTCTCAGCAGCCAGGTGCAGGGTGAGGCCTCTGTAGCACAAAATGCTCTGCAGCCCAAATGCTCGCTCCCTGTCCCCTTCTGTGCCTGAAACAGCTGTACCATGGGGTCATCCCAAACCCTGTCAGCCCCCAAAACCCAGCCTGCACCTATGGGGACGAGTGTATGGATCAGGCAGGGATAGGTTTACCAGAACACAGCAGTGCAGGGTCATTGGATCCCCACAGGGATCCCCTCTCAGCTCTTTGGGAATCCCCAGACCATGCAGAGGCAAGGCACTCGTGCTGTCCCACTGGGACCCCCCACCCTGCATCTCTGCAGCTGGGAGGGAGGTGTCCATCTCCAGTTTAACTCTTCATTCCCTTTCCCCCCATAAGAGTGATCCCTGGTTTTACTTCCCAGCAAAATTCCCTGCCATGAATTGAGCAGGTTTTGTCACTAAGAACATTTTTATAGCAGCAGGGATATAGAGAGAACTGCCCAAAGCACAGTTACTGCTAGAAAACATTTAGGAACCTTAACTCTAAATAAATCAAATATATTCCCTTAAACACTGAGCTTTTTAAGGTACACCTTGCTCTTTTTTCAGGTTCCCATCATCATATTCTGGCAAGCTTCAAGATGAAATCCTTTGGCTTCCACCTGAGTGCAGCTATTGACACTTGGGCATGGATCAAAGTGAATTCCCACAGCTTTCAGGTATAAGGAATAATTGGAAGATTTTTTTTGTGTGTATGTGTGTGTATCCACAGAGTGTAACACTCCTCTGCAGACCCATATTAGAGTGGTTATAAAATAAATCCAGTGCATCCAGCAAGGCTCCTGTCTGCTCAGCAGGGCTGCAGCAGGGGTAAAGTGAAGGCAAATAGGGCTTAGTGCCTGCACCTCGACAAATTTTGTGGTTCTGTTTCTTCCTTCACTCAGGTGGAGGCTGGACAAGCTGCTGGAGGAGAAATTCAGGGGGAATTATAAAATAAACACCCCTCAGCGAGCCCTGAGCAGCCCTCCTGACGTCTGGAAAGTTAGATACATGCAGATAGAACTGACAGAACGAGAGGACACAGTCTTAAGCTGCACCAAGGGAAATATAGATTGGATATTAGGAAGAAGTTTTTCATAGAAAGAGGGATTAAATACTGGAACAGTCTGCCCAGGGAGGTGGTGCAGTCACCATCCCTGGCTGTGTTTAAATAAAGACTGGATGTGGCACTCAATGCCAGGGTTTAGTTGAGGTGTCA
>VXBB01013583.1:449197-470762 GCA_013399915.1 Illadopsis cleaveri | reverse complement strand
GCTTTCATTTCTATTTCACTCACAGGTTTTATATTTTTAGAATCTCTGGCCAAGAAATCATATCTGTAAGCTTTTCCTGTCTCATCTTTCCCAACAAAAATGGGCTGCTGAAATAAACAAATCAGTATGATCCCAATAGAAGCCGTTTGTTGTCGCTAGATGGACACGAAATGGAGGATACGTATGCAGTCAGTTGTCAGGGCAAAAAGAGGGAAGTTTATTTCTTGACCTCGATTTATATAGATTCTGGACAATGACCAGGGATTGGAGGATGAGGTTGCCACCTCTCTGACCCCACTGGTCAAACTAGCAGTCCATTAATTGTCTCTCCTCCATAGAGGAATGCAAATATCACTTTATTTACATAACAACTTGTAAAAAACTTCACTACAAAAATGCAAACATCAGAAGGCTGAAAAAAATCAAAACAACAGTTTATTGTTTACATAAAGCTACAGTTATAGATTTTAGCACTACTGTTCATGCATGTAAGGAGTCTTTCGATTGGCTAAGTCATTTGCCTATCAGACACGCACACATCCTTCAGGGCACTTAATTGGTCAAGTGTTCATCATCACGCTGTGTGTCTTCTGAGTTTTGCATTTCCTGTAGAGACTTCCCCAAGTTCTTGTTCATTATTTTTAGACCTGTTGTTCCCGTAGCCGTGACGAATCCTTGAAAATTCTGAAAAACAAGACTGCAGGTGTCTTCTTATCTACAGACAGTTTAGCTGGTACAGAGAATAGCCTAAGTTATTCAAATACATTGCTACACCCCTGGGTGGAGGAACTCTATGGTATATTCTTCCAGGGCAAAGCCTTGGGGGTTTCCCCTGAGGGGTTCAAAGGTTTCCACACTGGGCAAGCTGGGACAGAAAGGAGCTTGCAGGGACGGGGGTGGTGATGATCTTCACACGCGTTGGGTATGGGGTGGGAGGCTGGAGTGTGAGTTGGGGGTGGAGTTCAGTTCCACACTCCTGGTTTTGGGGAGATCGATGAGTGGCAAAGGTGTCCAAGGCAAACTGGTGCTGCAGAATTTCCACTGGGTTGAATTGTAGAAGTCACTCAAGGCCAGTTCATTTCCTGGGATGGAATTTTCCATGCCCCATCCCTGGAAGTGTCCAAGGATGAGTCTTGGAGCAACCTGGGATAGTGGAAAGTGTCCCTGCCCATGGCAGGGGATTGGAATGAGATGATCTTTAAGGTCCTTTCCAACCCAAACCATTCTGTGGTCCTGTGTTTCTGTATTCAGGAAAAGAGGCAATCCCAGCCTGAATTAGAGCTGACAGAAATGAGGCAGCCACCTCATCCTTCCTTGCCATGGGAATGAGAATGGGAAGCAGCAGCTGCTCGGGCCTCTAGGACACCAGGTTCTTGTGGCCTGGGATAACATCCATGTCTCTCTTTCCACTGGGACAACAAGAGCACCAATATAAGTCAAAGTCAGATCAATCCATCAGGAAGCCTCCTCACAGGCCCTTAGAGGAAATCCATGACTTTTCCATAACTCTGTGCCCTGTGGCTGCTGCATCCTGACACTGTGGTCTCTTGTTTCTGTCTTCTGCAGTCTTGGACTGGCTGGTTCAGCCCAAACCCCGCTGGCTGGGAGGCAATGGGTGGCTTTTGGATGGCCCAGAGGAAGTCTTACAAGGTACAGGACATTTCTCTGTCTTCTCTGCAATATCCATAATCACACAAAGGCCCTGGAGAATAAATTCCTCATGCACGGAGCTTGCCTGGGATGTTGGGCTGCTGGTATTTGTCTGGAGTTTCCACAGGAATAACTCTGTGTGGCGCTGGGGGCTGCTTTCTGGTGCAGTGAATAAATTGCTTTTTATGGATATGGATTATCCAGCAGAGCACTAGGAATGCTGCAGGGGACTGGGCTTGTACCCATTCTTCAAATAATCAGAGGTATATCTTTCTTTTAGAAAAAGGCTTTGTCATCACACACACATAATTCTCTGCCAGCTTCCTGATAGAACGTGGGTGGACTTGGAATGGGAGATCCTTTAATCCAGAGTGGCCTCATCACCCGGATGCCTTGGGCTGGGGCTGTGGCTCTTGGATCTGAAGGAGCTTTGGATAGGAGCCCTGGCAAACTGCTGCAGAGCTGTGTCAAGCTGATGTGAACCTGGGGAACAAATCTAAGTTTGGAGACTGATAATGAGCTTGAGCTTCTCAAGTTCATTCCATAGGGAAAGGGGTTTAAATTATTTTTTTCCAATACCCGAAATTGAAACAAGGAGGGAGGGGGGAGATGGGAAGAGAAGTTTTCTTCTATGAGGCACTCCCAGATATATGGACACCTGAAGTTTTTGGGTTTTTCATGGAAATGTTAACCCAGCTTTTGATCAGCTTTAGTCAGATCCAGGTAGTGCCAATAGATTCCCCTCTTTGGTCTTACACAGATGATTTTAGACTCACTGAGCCTCAACTCTCATCTATTATGGAAACTCCAAGTTCTTGAAGAGGAAATTCTGCCTCCAGCTCATTGAAGCTGCACAGCTAGAAATAAGATAAAATAGGTTCCTCCTCATCCATCCTTGTCATGCTTATATTATTTGTTCTTATCTGAACACCTTCATCTCAGCTTGAGGGAGTAATTAGGGAAGTAAGAACCATCAGTCATGGCATGAGAATTACAGCAGAGATCCTTGAAATTAAAAATGAGAGGGTGGAGTGGCCCTGCAGAGTCTGTTCATGTAATGGTCACAAACACTGCCTGAGTCCTGCTTCACCTCCCCATGCTGAGCTGCACCTGCTGCCTGTCCTGGGTCAAAGTGATGAAATCTTTGTCTGGGACAGGGGGTGGCAATGCCTGACCCCACAGTGAGTCACCCCTGAGGTTTGGATTCTGCAGCAGGTCTGTGGGTGTGGAGCAGAGAGCAGCACGCTGCCAGCTTCCTGCTCACCTTCCCTGACTTTGAGCCTGCTTTGCTCTGCTCCTAATCCTATCTCACAGCAGAAAAAGAGTAAATAATTCTAGTAGGCACTCAAACCACTACAGAAATGGTCAGGCAATTGGTCCTGGCATTGGCCAGGAAACAGAAATTGGCGAACCTGAAACAACTACACTCACCCAGCCCAGAGCCTGACTGGGACACACTGATCCCTGCTCAGAGGCAGCAGCCCCATGGAGGCATCATCCTGCATGCTGGGCAGTGCCAGTGACTTCTTGGGCTGCCTAAAAACAGAGGCCAGACAGAGCTAAGGGAATAAAAAGCTGTTATATTTATTGAAGGCCTTCAGGTACATTTAGGGCAGACAAAGCCCTCCAGGGGCTACACCTAAAAATGAACAAGATATCATGGGTTTTCACACTTTGATAATTTGGTCCATTTGCATATTGGGGGTTAATCTTCCAATTACAGCTCCAGGTAATGAAGTCATTTACCCCAAGTTTGCTCCCCCCAACTCACTTTTGTTTCCATCTCTCAGGCCTGAGGCAGTGAGGTGTCCTTGATTGCCAGGCCTGGAGAGGAATTGCTTGGTCTGACCAAAATGGGGAAGCAGCAGCTCACACTGTGTGTGGAGTTGAGAGTTATACACTAAAGATCTTCAGGATTACAAATAGATGGAAAACACGACAGCTGAAATCCCAAGGCATGAGTGGTGGGTGGAATCCACCCCACAGCTGGCACAGATCCTGCACACCAGGCTGTGGAGAGCAAAGGCACACATTTATCTGGCCAGAGCCAAGACAACAGCAAAAACTCCATTCATTTTATCAGCCTTGCATTAGGCAAGAATGAAAATACGTTGCCCTCAGTTTTCTGCACTGTAAGATCTCAAACACTCGAATGCAAGAAAACTGAGGGGCAACAAAAAAATTTGTTTTACCAAAAGTTCTGTCCCAAGGGAATGGGGCTGAGCTGTGTCAGGAGGGGCCCCCATGGCCAGGAGCCTGAGGTGGGGTTGTGTGGCTGTGTTTGGGTCCCTGTGGGTGTCACAGCCGTGGTGGGTGGGTGACCTGCAGGTTTCTCTTGCAGCTGAGGCCTGCAGCACCACGGAGGATGGGGACGAGCCTCTGCACTGCCCCACGGGCTACGAGTGCCACATCATCAACCCAGGCAACACGGCCGAGGGCATCCCCAACAGAGGACAGTGCATCAAGCTCCGGGGAAACCCAGGTCAGTGCTGCACCCTCCCTGCCTCTTCTCTTTCAAATCAGTCAATTTGCAGATGACACTAAGCTGGGAGCGAGCTGGGAAGAGAGGAGGANGCCACGAGGCTGGTGAGGGGCTGGGAACACAAACCCTGTGAGGAACAGCTGAGGGAGCTGGGGTTGTTTAGCCTGGAGAAAAGGAGACTCAGAGGTAACCTTATCACTCTCTACAACTCCCTGAAAGGTGGTCTGAAATGTTACCCAAATTGTATTTCATTTGGGAAGGCCTCTAATTCTTTGACCTGTAGCTACTGAAAGGGTTATAAAACACTAGTGGCAATTCCCACTCTTCTGGCAAGTAAGTTGTGTCCACAGAGCTCAGTAATCTCAGTAATTTATAAAATTTTTTTAGCAATCCAAATTACTTCAGCTACAGAGGACTTTTATTTTCCTCATTGTGAGGTTATTATTTCCATATCTCTAATTTCTCTATGCTGTACACAGAAGGTCAGGGTTTAAAACAAAAAATGAAGGCTGGCTGGGTGTGTTCTCACCATGTACCTTCTTTTCCAGATGGACACAGCCTGAGGCATAAGTATTACAAGGAATATTTTGGTAAGCTGCTGGCATGAAGTGTTTGTTGTTGTTATTAAGCTTCATCATTCTTGCAATGCTTACAAGGAATTTGCTCCTTATGAAATGAAGGTTTGTACATAGGAAAAAGAGATTATCCTCAATTCTTTATGCCATGGTCAGAAGATCTTATTTTAAGATCTACAATGTCCTGACCATGGACTCTTGAGAACCAGAATTTTCAGCTGTGGCAGAATGAGTTAAATAGTGCAGTCTTCTGGCAGGGGAACCACCCAGTCCAACAATCCTTTTTTAATTTTTAGCATATTTTTGGAGCTTTGCTCTTGGCCCAGCACTCCTTGCAGCTGAACACAGAGAGAGTTCTGTCAAAAGCAGGGGTTTGGACTGTGCTAAGAGATAAGGGATGGCTGGAGCCCAGTGAATCGGTCCCTAAGTGTCCCCTGAGAGGTGGCAGGTCCCTCTCACAAATCTGGGGCTCAAAGAAAGCAGGAGCATCTCCCACATCTTTCCTCACAGTTTCAAAGCTCCTGGTTTCTCCCTCTTGGATGTGGATCAGACTGGAATCTTTATTTGCAAACAGCCAAATTTGGCCACTTTGGATGATAAAACCATGAAATGATTTCCTCTCCTCTCTTCCACTGTGGGCTATCCCAGCTCTCCAGGAGAACTGCTAAATAATGAGACCAATGAAGCTGCACTGCTGAAAGAACCTCGAGAAACCATTTGCCACAGCCTAACCCCAAACCTTACTTGGCTGATATTTGTTTTACAGGCAGCAATTCCAACAATTTGGTCGGCTACGTGAAAAACCAGCAGAAGCATTTGGGCTAATTGAAGGTGTGCCTGGGTAAGTGACCTGTGAATAAAGGGAAAGCTGGGTGGAAATAGCTGGTGCTTAGAATGCCATTATTCAGAGAAACGATTGTCTGAGGGTCATTATTTCCACTAAGCAAAATGCTGGAGTAAGGACAGCACCTTAAAACCCTGNAATGCCATTATTCAGAGAAACGATAGTCTGAGGGTGATTATTCCTCTAAGCAAAATGCACCTTAAAACCCTCTACAGGTGCATGAAACACTCTCATTATTCCACCAGACACACTTGATTTCTTTGCAGAACCTTTGCCTTGTGGGTTTTTAGAGGATGGGGTGATTTTTAGGATGAAAAATAATTGGTGTTCCTTAAGACTTTAAATTTTGTGTTTAGGGGCTTCTTGTAAGGCAGGTGTAACTGGTCCTGCCAGACAAACTAAAAAGCTGTTTATGCTGGACTGGCTGCAAAAAGGGTCAGTCTTGCAAATACTTCAGCACATGGGGGGGTTTGTGGGACAATTTTTTGTGTGTGAACACTTGTGCTGAGCAGTGGGACCTGCTCATGTGAGCAAAGGCACATTTATCTGGCCAGAGCCAAGACAACAGCAAAAACTCCATTCATTTTATCAGCCTTGCATTAGGCAAAAAATGAAAATATTTGTTATACCAAAAGTTCTGTCCCAAGATGGTTTTCTCAACACTTTCAGCTTCACTTTAAAATTAACTTGGGCTTAGCTGGCAGTTATGGAAACAAAGCAGTTCTGTGTCTTCCTGTACCCACGTCAGGCTGGCTGTTAAGATTACTCAGCTACTTAAGGACAAGTCCTGTGCAAACATCCCAGGAAGGATAAATATTTTAATTCCTCTTACTGGTTTTTTTCCCCTTTTGTTGTTTGTTTTTCACCCAGCTGGACCACTCTGCCAAGGAATGCTTTGCCCAGCAGCTTTCTGGTCCCAGACCTCCACAAGCACATCTCCAGCATCCCCCTGACCCCTGCTCATCACTGACAAAAAAAATTCCATTATCCAAGGAACAGGATGAGCCCAGATTTTAACCCCACCAGGAAGGGGAGAAATGTGATGCCCTGAAGGAAACCACACTGCTTATCATCTGCCCTTCTACAAATGAAATGCAAACACCTCCAAGGGATCCCTGCAAGCCACAGTGCCACAATCAGGCTGCTGACACAGAGCCTGCCCTTTATGTGCTTGTTGTGTGTCCAGTTCAGATTTCAGGCCTGTGAACACAACCCAGTGACGTCAGAATCCTACCTAAATATCATATCTAAGCTGCTTTAAAATAGGTGAGACTAAAGAGGTTCTCTGGATCAAATCCAGTGCCTGCCTGTCTTGAACAACTCCTTTAAAGAAGCCTTTTCATCAGCTTAAAATTCAAAGAAACCAGCAAGTTTCTTCTTTTCCTATTTATATCCAGATAAAAAACCAGGCTTGACACCCAGTCTAAATGGCTAAACCTGAAGTCTTAAGAATTTGAGGAAGTTTAAACTAGGAGAAAAACCAGCTTTATAAATGTTTTTTGGTTACTTTCCTCTTCTCAGTCTGGTGAGCTGCAGACTGAGAGTTAATAATGGAACAGATTCCTTCCTACAATAGCCAGGCAGACACACAAATGCATGCCAAGCTTTGTAATGTTCTGCTTTTAGCCAGCACTGTTAATACTCACTAAATCTGTGGTTTTGTACCTGCAAAACCTCAGCAAGAGGCCTGAAGTCTGGATAATTTGTTAAATGTGTTAGGGAAGCAAACCCAGGATAAATTTGTGTGGTGAAAAGGATTGTCTGGCAGATGGAGTCCTGCACCTTTGTGCTGACTTCCATAAATCCTCAAAATCTGGATATTTGTATTTGGGCCTCCCAGCTTCTTTTAGCTGTTTAGCATTATCCAATGGAAAAACACATTTTCTATTAATGTTTTCCTTTCCTGTGGCAATCCTGAAGGGACAGTTGCATTTATTGTGGCAAACCAGCCAGAGCTGTTTGGCAGAAAAGCCACATTTGCTCCGTGGTTTAGTCCACATCCCCATCTGCATGCATGAAATTTGCATTTTAATTTGCACAGTAGTAGCACTGCATAAAAATACCCAATTCACAAATGCAAGTGCCTGCTTCCACTCACAGAATACAGGATATTTTTTTTTTCCCATTCACTCAATGGTTTAAGCCCAATCCAGGCTATAAAACTCTTGATGTTTTGCACATGACATTTGCAGCTGGAGAGATGTGAGGTGCCAAACTGCTCTTCTGTTTCCCATTCTAAACACAGTCCTGGGTGCTTCACAGAGCAAAGGAACAGCTGAAGGGCTCCACATTTTCCTAAATATCTTCATTTGCTGAACTCACTTTTTTTTCAGAGTGCAAGATATTAAATGCAGCACCACGTTTGGACAGAGCTATTTCAAGAGTTTTATCTTTTACAGCTTCCTGCAATGAGATCTTAATTCCTGCTCGGACACAGGAGCCACAGAAACAGGGAATTTTGGAGTGGTTTGAGTTGGAAGGGAACTTAAAGCTCATCACCTTCCACTAGATTAGGTTGTCCAGGCTCCAATCCATATTTTATAGTTCCATATTTGATAGTTCCATATTCGATAGTTCCATATTTGATAGTTCCAATCTGTGTTTAGACCAGAAACTCCCCACTTATCCCACTGCAGCCTCACTCCTTGGTGCTGCTTAGTGAAATGGATTGATTTTGTTCAGCATTACTTTCTGCAGAAAAAAAATCAAATTCTGATTAAAGGAGCAAAACCCCTCCAGTGATCACTACTAAGCCTCGAAGAGCAAATGCCAAAATATTCTATTTTAAACTAAAAAATTCCTAAAACCTTGTGAGGAGCTAGATGAAAAACTAGTGTTGAGCATTCACAAATTTGAAAGATTAAAACTTCAAATCTCAACCTAATCTCTCAGAGCAGCCCAAAATATGCTTCATTTGAGTGGACACATTCACTTCAGGGTCTGTTTTCTTTGTAGCTGCAGAAGCACATGCCTGAACCACCTGGGTGGGACAGTACAGGTATTTTCTGCTTGCAAAAGTGATTTTTAAAAAAAAGAAAATTGACAAATCGATAATTTGATGGTGAATTTCTGTTTACTGGCTGTTATCAAAGCCATCCCCCTTCTTCGTGGTGCTATAATGCTCAGGGTTTTGGTTTTTTTCCCCAAGTTAATTCAAGTTATTAATGGTCAAACTCAGAAACAAAAGCCACAGAAGGGACTTGTCCAAGTGCTGCGTTTCCAACAGTGAAACGTGAAACTCAGACACTGAGATGAAAACACAGAGCAGGCGAGTTGTCCTCAGCTGCTCTTCTCTCCAAAGACAGGAGCTTTATCAGCAGCCTGGTGCAGCACAGCAGGAAATACCTGGTGTGGGTTATTTTTTTACACTTCCATGAACACTTTGCAGCGTGTTTGGTGCTATGAGAACCTCCCTGTGTGTCACTGAGTGCTGCCAATGCTCCCACAGCCCCCAGGATCTGTGCAGCCCCTCCCTGGTTGGTGCCCCCGGTGCTCAGACGTGTTCAGGTTCTGCTTTGGTGCTCAATAAAAAGTGACCAGTCTATTTTTCAACCCTGCCGAGTTTCTGTTGTGTCTCCTTGATGTACTTGCAGCTTTGGATTATTGAAAAAAAAAGGACAAATCTTCTAAATTTTATTTGTTGGGAGAACATAATGCTGCCTTGGGAAGGCTGACCTGGAACAGACTGGACAGAGCCAGAGAATAAAGTAGATATTTATTGAAAGGCCTTTAAGGACACACCTTGGGCAGGACAAGAGCCTGGCCAGGGCTACACCCAAGGTGGACCCAAAATGGACCTAAAATGGTCACAAAATGCTCACAAAACGGCTGACCGGTCATGAGATCTTAATTTTTATAAGTTTTGGTCCATTTGCATATTGGGGTTAATTGTCCAGTTACATCTCCAGGTTGTGAGGTCCCATCCTCCTTGTTCCTCCCTTCAGCCACCCTTGTCTGTGCTTTTGGGCCTGAAAGTTGTCCTTGGTGTGCAGCAGGAAAAGGATTTGTTTTGTGTCCCTGCTGTGTGCAGAGCTGAGTGACACTGACTGTGAGCTCAGAGCTGCACCCCTGGGCAGCACAGAACCTGAAAGTATGAAAGTTTAAGGCATCAATAACACAAGCATAGGGAGGGAAAAATCATTTTGTCCACTGGAAGGGAGGTGACAGACCCCAAAACACATCCATCACCCCTGTCCCCTTTCAGAGGGGCCACGGTTGTGTCATTCCACCCAGCCTGAGCCCCCCACCAGGTGAGTCTCACAATTTAAGCAATGGAAACTGTGCTAAAATAAACCAAAAGCTTTCATTAAATTCCCTCTTCCTTCCCCATTACACCCCTGGGGACAGACCTAAGGATTTTGCTCAACTTTTATGAGACAAGATGGAAAAGAACCGTGGCTCTAAACTCTGTTCTTTGCTTGTATAACCAGGAGCAGCAGAAGTTCTGCCCAGGAAAATGCCAACCCAAAAATGAAGTGTTTGGAGTTTGGGGTAGCAGCAAACTCCATTCTACCCATGCAGAAGAGGTTTTTTTTCCCCTCAAGGTGGCACAAGAGGAACAAAAGTGCAACAAGCCCCACAGCATCATGTTGGACTCACAGAATCATATTTTTGAACTCAGGGGGTCTCCGAGAATGGTTCCTTTGCTGTGTGTGTCTTTATAACAGATAGTTTCTACTTAAAAAAACAAAACAAAATAAAGCAACAGAAAAAAAAAAAAAANNCCAAAAAACCAAAAAAACACCAAAAAAACCCCCAACCAAAACCACAAAAACACCTCCCAAAACAACAAATGAAAAAACCGGTTTCCCAAATAATCTCCTTAGAACTGGAGCTTTATTATCCAATTAAATAGGAAATACTGTAAGGGCATTGTAATTGGGCTGTGTGTTATGATTTTAGAGTGTGAAAACAATAGTGTGAAGAAATACAACTTGCAATAGTGTTGTTTTCTTAACATTATAGTCCTGATTCAGTCTATTCCCAGCGTTTTCTGAGCCATGGGAGAGCAAAATACATTAATTTTTCATTAGATTTCCTAACATGCAGAAATCAACAGCAGCAAGAAAATGAAGCTTGAGTCCTTTCAGCAGTTTCTCAGAGTGAGTGGCAAACAGCAATATTTTTTTTTCCTGCGTTTATTCCATCTCATCAAATATAATTTCCCATAACAGAACTGAGGGAACATAAAGATGAGAGAGAGGGTTGTGGTGCTGAGCCCACATCAAGGTGTTTCTCCCCAGCTGCCAGTTTGCTGGATAATAAACCACCCTGCCCTGATTGTTACAGTGCATTATTATACTCATCAACACGTTCTTCTCCTTATCTGTGCCCTGTTTGTCTTGGAATTTCTCTCAGTCCCACTCAGGGCATTGTTCCCCCTCCCTAACTCAGGGTGTGGCCTCTTGGCCGCCGAGTGGGTTCTGGATTTTGCTCTTGGAGCTCTGTGTTATCTCTGCAAGCAGCAGGTTTGTGCCGAGGGGATGATGCTAAACAAGGCAAGGATCAGCCTGTTGCTTAATTAGCCACGGTGGCTAATGAGGGCCAAGCTAGGGCTGCCCACACCGTGCACAGCACAGCCCCAGGATGCTCCTCGTGGGCAGCAACTTCGTGGATGATGGGCGAGGATTTGGGGTGAGAAAAAGCAAAAGCAAAACCAAAGGGAAATTTTCATCCTGCCTCCCTAGAGAGCGGGGGAAGATGTTTTCCACCACTTTTCTGGCAGAAACTTGAGGCTTTGGAGTGATTTTAGGATTGTGGGGACTCCAGACAGGCTCAGGTGGGCAGGGGAAGGGATGCCCTGCCAGGCTGGGCTGCTGTGCCTGGTCAGGAGCTGGCAGAGCCAGCTGGACGAGCTCCAGATTCTTGAAAGAGCAGCACAAGGTGGGGGGGGACCAGTGCAAGAGCATAAATGAGCTCAGAGAGGTTTCACCCCCCGATTCCCACAGGATAACGTCCACATCCCTCTGTGTCTGCTCCAAGCCCTGCCTAAGCACCTTGCCTCAACCCTGGGCAGGGCCTGGATGTGAGATTCCCGAAAATCAGAGCGCGGCATTACCCCTGGCTCCTTTCCCGTGGGAAGGAGCGACGTTTCGGTGATGCAGGAACTTCCTCCGTGTCTGCCTGACGCATCCAGCTGAATCCTTGCGAAAGCATTGCTCAACCGAGGGAGCCGGGAAGCCTCAGCTGTGTTTTCCGAGGTCCCGGCTCCTCGCTGGGTGTTTCCCAATCGCTGTTTTCCCTGAGGTCTGGGAAGAAGCCCCTCCCTCCACGGCATCTCTGTGGGTGCTCTCTGTAGCTGCCGGGGGTGTCCCAGGGGATTTTCCTGGAGCTGCTGGGATGCAAACAGGATACACTGAGATGCTCCATGGAAAAGCAGCGTTTTGGTGAGGGCTGGCCAGGTTTGGGGTGCCACAGGCTGTCACAGAGGTCATGGGGCTTGGCCTCATCACGGCCCAGAGCAAAATAAACGTGCAGTTTTTCTGGACAAAATCCTTGGAGGAAACTCTTCTCCTGCAGAAAACTGCACGTCTATTTTTTTGTCTGGCTGGAAATGACTTTTGTTCCCTCGGTGCAGTTTTTACTGTCAAAGGAGGATCTTCATCTCCCAGTTTACACCTCAGGGACAGTTTAGGGGTAAGTGGATCCCGCAGTGACAGTGCCTGGGGGAGGATGTCGGTCTCGTGGGGCAAACCAGAGCGTGATGCTCCCTGACAGGCAGCCATAAATCTTTGGGAACGATGCAACCAGTGAACTTTATCAATCACAGAACCAGAGAACATCCTGAGGTGGAAGAGACCCACAGAGGGACTGTTGAAGTCCAGCTCTGGACATCCAAGTCCAGCCTTAGCTGTGTGTTGGGCTCCACAAAAGCACAAACGAAACACTGTGGGTTTTATAAACCATCATTACAAATCCCCACATCACACATCCCTGATGGAAACACTTATAAACCGCGGCGTTGTGCTGACTGGGGCATTTCCTAAGGAGGACTATCCCAGCCTGGAAGTTTACAAACAGGCTCGGCCGTGCCTGTAACCTGTCCTGCCCCTGCCTCACTCACACCCCTGTTGAAACACCTTCCCTATCTGCCCGCCCGCCTCTCCTCCCGCAGCAATCCTTGGGAGGGCGGAGGAGGATAAAAAAAAACCCCAACCTGCTCTTCAGGTGCGGGTCACGCTCGGGGAGGCGTGCCTGGTGTCCCAGCACGGTGGCACACACATAGCCAGCCTTCCCGGCCCGATTGATGGGAACAGCTCGGAGCAGCGCTCCTCCCTGGGACTCGGGGAGCCGGGGGAAGGCGTGACTTGGCCAGGTGCAGGTGCCTGTCCCCGCAGGTAAGCCCGAGCTCCGGGCAGCCGGAGCCAGCCCTGCCGCTGCTCCCGGCCCCGCCGGCCCCCGGGGCGCCCGGCGAAGATGGGCGAAGGGAGTTTGGCCAAACTCTTCCAGAAAAGGTGGCTCCTCCGCTTCGTGCAGAAATATCAGCCCCTGGGAAGCGGCGAGCCGGGAGAGGAGGTGAGGATCGCCCGCGCCTCTTGCCTGGACCTGCTGGAATGGTTTGTGTAATCGGGGCTGGTTTCGGGTGCTCCGCCCGCTCTGTCCCGCCGGTAGCTGGAGGTGGCTGTCGCTGCTCTGTCCCCGCTCCGTGCTGCTCCGGCAGCCGGGGATGAGCTGCGGATGAGCTGGGTGCTGCTTGCCAGGCTCAGGGAGCCATGGGGAGCCTTGTTCCTCTGCAATAATCCAAAGGCACAGAGCTGAGGCCCGAATCCTGCCCAGGAGCATTGATCCCTGCTCTGAGGAGGTTCCAAACTGAGGAAGAGTGTGGGAGAGCCCTGGAGCACCGCGGGAGCTCTCTGGGGTGTGGGAACAAGAGAGGAGAGGGAGGGCAGGGCTCTCCTGTCCCCAGGGGACCCCAGCCACCAGTGCTGGTCACTGGCAGAGGGGCTGTGACCCCTGGGCTGGGACCCTCGGGCTGGGACCCTCGGGCTCTGCTCCGTGCTGTTTCTGCACTCAGGGCTAGTAACCAGCAGCCAAGGAGAGTTTTGGCTCAGACCCCCGAGAGTCCACTTGGAAATACTGCTTTGCTTTCCTGAAAAATGGAATGATGAGAAAATGATTCTCATTTTTTCCTGAAAAATGAAAAATGCTGCACTGGTGTCCCTTTCCCTGCCCTCTCACTGCCTGTCCTCAGTGCAGATGGAGAGGTCAGTGGTGGTTGGGGTGGCATTTTTGCTGTTGGTCTTGGTTTTTCACCACAAAATCTTCCAGTCTGGGATTGTCTGATTATTTGCTTGGCACAAGGTTTCTGTGGCTCAAGCCCCATGGCAGAAGATTGATTGGGTGCTCTGCCACGTGAACCCCATTTGTCTAATTCCTTCAGCACCCATCCCAACGAGCTCCATCCACACTCTTGGAGAGATTCACGAGCTTTTCCTGACTGGCTGAGGCCTTGCCCAGATACCATTCCAGCTAATCCTCTTCCTGAGTCTCGTCTGTCCAGTGTGGGGCGGGTCAGTGTCACAGAGAGAAGCAAATGAGACACTGAACTCTCACCCTGTGCAGTGCATCGGGTGATGCTGCTCTGCACTGCTCACCCAGAGCTCAAAATCCCAGGAAAAAGAAGATCTTGATGAGGTCACAGAAAGTTCCTGTAACCTGGCTTGGTGGCAAGCTGAGATTTCTGATTGCACGTAGGCAGGAGGCCACTGGCAATTAGGCTGCCTTGTTCTTAGGCTGCACCATTTATGCTGTGCCAAAATAAATAGTGACATGTATTTACTTCCAGATCTAAACCCCTCTTGAATTTCAGCTCTGCTCCTTGCAGAGAGTGGTCTGTGTAGAATAGGAGAGGGAGGTGAGGAGAACTTTGGCATGGGGTAGGAAGTAGACAGCAGTGTAAAATCAAAATAAGAACTTGGTAAATCAAGAACTTATTCTCAGAGAATGAAAATCAAGAACTTATTCTCAGAGAATGATTTAGGCTGGTAAATGACTCATTTCCCCCTACTTGATGGCATTTTGCTTCTTTACTTGAAAACAGTTGCAGAGCACTTTCAACCTTATAAATATTTTAGTCAGAGCACTGTGCTGGGCTGTAAAGGTGTGATTCCAGGTGATCTGATGGGACTCCAGGCAAGATAAATGCCCAACGTGGGCTGTGAAGGAAAGCCCCTGGGCTGTCCCTGTGGGGTGATGGCCAGTGCACCTGTGGCCATGGTGTCACCTGGAGATGGCAGGGCACTCACCTGGCACATCAAGCACACACCCAGCCTGTGTCCAGACTCTGCTGTGCATGCTTGAACTCCTTTTCTGCAGTGCCCCATTCAGAACCAGGGGAGTTTTGTGGGGCTGATTTACAGCTCATGAGAATTGTGTGTTTCCTGCAGAAATCTGCAAAGAATTCTGCAAAGAAAAGTCAAAGGTTTTTGTTTTTTTTTTCTGAGCATCCCAGTGTGTGTGCACATGCACAATCACACCTGCCTGTGTGTGTGGAAGTGGGAGAATCTCTGGGCACTGCTTCTTTACATCCCCCTTTCCCCCTGACCACCTACCAGGGCCACCCCCAGTGGGCACAGCCCGGGATTCTCAAGGGGCTGCAGCTGGGGGCTTCAAACCAGCTTCAGTGGAAAACCTGTGGCCTTTGGAACAATCAAAAGGATTAATTTGAAATTTTTATCTGCAGGCAGGGGGACCAGATCTTTGTTTCATGTAATAAATATTGGATTTCTGTTGACAGATGTGCAGCAGGGGAGTGGGAAATGGTGTGGGAGGTGCAGGAAGGATGGTGATGTTGGGAAAGGGCTGGGAGCTTTGATAGGGAAGCCCAGCAAGGCAGCCCCTCACCTGTAGGGCTGGGGGCTGCTCTAGGCTGGTGCTGGGTTCTGCCTGCACCCTTGGAACATGGGTCTTTTTGTCTGCCGTGTCCACCCCCCCAAAAAAAACCCAAAGAAATGTAAAAGGCTTTGGAGAGAGTGGTTTGGTTTATTTATTGTAATTTTGGCGGGGATAAAGTTTAATGTTTGGAAAGGCTTCATGGAGACTGAATAACCCAGCCCACTCTGGATTGCAGGCCATTAACTGGTCCCAAGTAACCCAAGACAGGGAAAAGAATAAGCAAAGCCTCAGCAGGGGCAGAGGTGGGGGAAAATCCCAAGAACTGATATTTTGGGCTGTTTGCCAGAGTACACAAAAAGGGCTGTGTGCTCTGCAGAAAGCCCCGTGCTCTCTTTCTCCCACATGGGCTCCTCGGTGGCACACAATTGATGGATTGTTTTGGGATGAGGGATGCTCAGGTACCTCCGAGGTGGCTCCCAGCCACACCAGCTGCTCTTTACAGCTTCCAGTGTATCTCCTGATTTTGCAAAGCAATAGATAAAACTGATAATTCCCCTTTTGTTATTTCTTCCTGCCCTGCTGTATTGGAGCCTGTGCTCTTGTGCCAAAAGGATAAAGGTTATAAATGTAAATGGACATCGTGGAGAGCCCACAGCTGCTTTGCAATGTAAATACAAAAGCCAGTAATGCTCAGGAGAGGTTTGTTTAGGAAGGGATTTGCACAGGACACTGCCTGGTGCCCCACATCCATGGGGTGGGATGGGATTGGGGCACGGGGGCTCTGCAGAGGAGGGGCCCCACTGCTGCATTTCCAACCTGTGCACTTCAGGGGTTGTTCTGATGGGGAAAGCTGTGCCACGTTCATGGGGGAGAATCCCTTACAGGTGTAGGTTCAGCACTGCAAGTTAACTCATCCCAATAAAGCTGTTCCTGGCACAACAGCCCCTGGCTGGCAGGAGCAGGGAGCTGCCAGCATTTCTAGACAAACCACAGAGGGCTCAAACACATCCAGAGCCTTTGTCATTTATTTCCTCCACGCCTTTCTGAAGGTAAATATTGCTGACGGAGCTGGGCCCTGCCACCCTTGGGGACTGCAGGCATGTTCTCCTCGTGTCCGGGTCTCTTCCTGCCCTCCAGCTGCTTTCATTAAAATTTAAACTCCTCCAGGGCAGAGCTGTGCCTTGATACCTGTGTGTGTCACCTGCAGCACAGAGGAGCCTGCAGAGGCCACAATCATCAGTGAATTCAGGGATGTGTCTGTCTGTCATAAACGGACTGAGCTGCAAACAGATTAGATACAGCAGCAATTTTAATCAAAGCAGCTTAAANCATATACAGAAATCCGTACAATGAGCTCCAATCAGGCTATAAATTCATTCCTAATTAACGTTTTCCTGGATTTTCCCCAAAACTTTCCTATCCTTGAGTAAGTTTAGCTACCTCATCTTCAGCTCTTCCTCTCTACTGCACATCTGCTAGAAAAGGGGGGGGAGACTTCTCCTCCCTTTCCCACTTCTTCCTAAAGTTACAATTTGACTATTGTTTTTAATATCGATTACTGTTTCAGTATTATTAGCACAAATACTCATTTCTCACATATCCACGGCAGCCCTGTGGTTTCTTCCCACCAAACCATTCCACCTCCATAAGCGGCTCTTGGGATTTCAGTGTCTGGAGGTCAACAGAGTTACAGGGAACTGAGGAATTTGTACAGCCAGGCCACCCAAACAGGGATAGAAATCATGAGTTTTAAAACATGCAGGAGTGTTTTTGTCCTTTCTCCAGAGGTCTGTTGAGGACATGTGGAAATAAGGGTGATGTCCAGTGCTAGGATGGCTCAAAAAGGGGAGCAGGACTGCAGCCACTTTGGACAAAATGGGTTTGAGGGAGCAGGAAAATCCGTGGAGGTCTTGGGGAAATTGCTGGGGTTTGGAAAGGCAGGTTGTTCTTGGGACAAAGTGGTTTCTAAATGAGCCCTGCCCAGTCCAAGGGGGTCCCAGCACACTCCTGTGCTCTTCCACTGGGAGCAGGGGGATGCTGGCATCCCTCGTGTTGGCAGCTGAGCTGTGGGTCAGGAAATGGCCATAAAAAGGGGCTGCAACAGAAGGATCTGGCTAAAGCCTGTTCCAGGAGCAGGGCTTAGAGATGCTCTGAGCTCTCCAGAAGTCCCAGGACTGAAACCAGAGAGAACAGGCAAGGGCAATTTCTGCATTTATGATTTTCTGCATTTATGATTTTTTGCATTTATCTCGGACTTTAGATTGCAAAGCCCTGGATGTTCCTAGAAAGCCCCTGAATATTCAAGGGAGGGCCAATTCCCCAGATAATACTGCAGGAGGATGAGCCAGGCCTGAGTGCATCCCACAGCAAGCATTCCAGGGTGCTGGGAGCTGGTGCCAAGTGCCTGCCACGCTCTCTCTGGGGATTCCTTTCTTAATGAACACACAGTCCTGTGCTTTATGAATGAAGGTAAAAGGGAATGGAACTCTTTCCTGTCCCTTGGGAAGGGTGAGATTTCTCCCTCTCTGTACTTAGCCTGCCTCAGTGATCACCGTGCCTTCATTGTGGGCCTGGCAGAGGTTTTGGGAATGCTGCTGCTCTGGGGAGTGCAGTGTAGAGAAGGAAGAGAAGGGAATTGAAAGGGAGGGGTTGGGATGCTGAGGGCTTGGGCTGCCTGGATGGGGCAGGAAGGGTTTACCCTGCTTGGAGACAGCTGCAGAGTCAGTGGTGGAGCAGAACAGCCCTGGACACAGGAGGGGAGATTTTGCTTCTCCTTCTGGCTCACATTCCTAGCTCACCTTTTCAGTTCATTTATTATGCACATTTATTCTGTACATTTTTTTCATTTCATTTATTTCACTCATTTCATTTACTTCATTTATTATGTACATGATGTAGTTATTCATTTGTTATGTTCAGTTCATTTATTACACAAGGGGAAAGGTGTTTTCCTTGCTCTGAGCATCCAGTCTGGGCTGTGACAGACATTGGCACCTCAAACAGCACAAACCTTTCCTGATCAGCACCATGAGCTTCTCCTTTTGGCTCCCCAGCTCCTCTCAGCCTCTCTCCCCCCATGAGAACGTGCCCCTGGTTTTAAGGCTGTGATCAGGATTAATTAGAGCTGGTATTAGAGTGCTGAGATTTGGGAAGTGGTGCAGTGGCTGAAGGTGCCCAGCTGGCGAGGGGAGGGAGGGGAATGGGATTAAAGGAAGCATCAAGGAGGTGCTTTAATCAAGGAAAGCTTTAATTAACACTGCTCTCACCTAACGATGGCTTTGTTGTGTTCACTCAGCCCCGCGACGAGTGTGAGCTGAAAATAATCGAGCAGGAGAATGAGGTGGCAGTGCTGCCCCCGAAGGAGGCCTGTAAATGCCACAGGGAGGACTTGGCAAGAGCTTTAAATGTAAGGATTTGTCTTCGGGAATGTGGGAAGGGCCTGGGCTGCAAAATCAGCCTTTAATTGACGTGCAAACTCCTGCCTTTCTGAGGGATGGATCCTCTCCTTGGCTGAGCTCGAGGGTCTCCACTGTGAGGGGAAGCTTTAATGCTTGGCTGTGTTTTGGTTTCTGACCTCAGGATTTTTTCAATCCAGGCAGAATAGATTTCATCCCTTCTCATTTTGTTCCCTTTGAATTTTGTCAGAGTGTATTTATTTTTATTTTCGCTTTAAATACACAGCACAATCAGAAATTACTTCTTTTACTATTTTAGATTTCTAATTTGTCATCTGTGATGCAATTTCCCCCTTTTGGAAATGTACGTTTTTTAAAAAAATTAACTTGTGCTTACTTTATGGGTTTCTGTGGTGGCTGGCGGTAAAATTGTACAGTTTAACAAAAATACATATTTAAACATAAAAGCAACAGATTTATTTTTTAATATGGAACTGAGCCATGAAGATCTCGCTTAGTCTGATGATAGGGGGTTAATACAAATTTGGCATAATGTGTTTTCTGTAAGTATAATATGCAATGTTTGGGTTGGGTGTGGGTTTTTTCCCCTCTAGGTTGACTTACAGACTGGACTCTCTGAGTTTTCCGTGCTCCAGCGCCGCTTAAAACACGGCTGGAACGAATTTTCAGTCGAGAACACAGAGCCAATATGGAAGAAATATCTGGACCAGGTAAGGATTCTCTGCACAGATCCTCATTTCTTGGCAAAAAACCAAAGCCTGGCTGGGTTACTCTGAGCAAGTGTCTGCACTGAAATATTCAGGGTTTCACCTTCTGGAGGCTGAGCCTTGGAACAGGCTGTGCCCTGGACTCAGGAACTGCTCCTTCTCCTGGGAAAAACCACTGTGAGGTTCCTCTGCAGCTCCCAGAGGGTGCAGATAACATCTTCAAACAGAAATGAACCTTTTTATCTCCACACAGCCCGCAAATCAAACACTGTAGATCAGGGGCTCATTGCTGGAGCACATTTATTCCCTTTAAGGCAAGTGATAAATCCGTGAAAGGTTTGAGGAGAGACAGTGGTAGCTGGAAGATGCTCTGATGTTGGCTATGCCTCCAGAAAAGGGGCAGCTGTGGAGCTCAGGGGCGTTTTAGGGTCTCTATCAGTGATATTGGTTATCTTCTGTGTCCCCAGCTGAGTTATCCTTGGGTTTTGTTTTCATTAACCATTTCTCATCAGTATTTAGTGTGTCTTTCACCTCTCTTTGAGAGCTTTTAACCAGACCAGAAGGGCCTTTTGTTTCTTTGTTTTTGTTTTTCATTTCCAGCCCGTGGTTTGACTGATCTCCTTGTTTAATTGAATCACAAGGATTTGAGTTGCTTTGAAAGTCTTCATTTTTATTTCACAATTTATCCCTGCTTTTGATATGATTGATATTCTTTAAACTTTTGGTAATCATCACTGAACCTCTCCAAGGATTCTTTTATTCCTGATAAAAATTGAAATGGTGGGTTTTTTTCTGCTCAGCCTTAAAAAACAGTTTCTCCTACAGGGACATCAAAGGGATTCTTTGGTGCATCTCTGATCCTCCTGCGACCTTTTGGTGCCTCTGGTCCTGCACCATTTTCACAGCCCTCAGCAGCCCCTTGCTGTGGCTTTTTCCAGCTGCTATTTTTGTAAACATCCCCTTTTGCCTCGGTTTTCTAAAGAGAAATGGAGGGACTTTCACCTTTGGATCCAGCCAGGAATAAATTTAAACCCTGGCTTTCCTGCTGAGCATCACCACACAGCTGTTGCACAAAGCAGGCAGATTTATCTTTATCTATTTAATTCCCTTCCATCAATTCCCACATCAGTCAAACAGAGCTGTAATTCTCTCAGGTAGGAAAAAGGGCCTCCAAATCTCTGTTTAAAAGTGAAACAAGTGAGCACCTGACTCCCCCAGCCCTCGGTCCAGTGAAGATTTGAGCAGATTAATTAAAGGAAAAATGAAAAAGAAGATGAAAGAGGATTTCTGGTTTCAGATTCTAAAAAGACAGTAAAGTTTTTGTTTTTCCTCGTTGTGCATCCAAGAAGCTTTTGGAATCAGCTCTGTGCCGTGTGTCTGCAAAGGGGAGCACTGACTGTGCAAAAAGGGGGAAACTGGGGGGATTTGTGTGATTTTTGAACTTTGTCCTGCTGGTCCCTAAGGCCACCCATCACCCATGGGGCAGGAACTGCAGAAACCTGACCACAATGCAAGGAGAGTCCCTGCAGAAAACCACACAGGGACCCTCCCTGATGAGCCCCTCCCTGATGGCACCTGCAGCCAGCTCAGCTCCAGCACCTCTCATTTTTTGTATTTTTCTTGTTTTCTCAGTTCAAAAACCCCCTCATCCTGCTGCTGCTGGCCTCAGCTTTAGTGAGTGTCATCACCAAGGAGTACGAGGACGCCGCGAGCATCACCATGGTGGGTGCCACCTGTCCCTTGTCCCTGTGGTGGGTGTCACTTGTCCCCCATTCCCATGATGGGTGTCACCTGTCCTGCATCCCCATGGTGCATCCCCTGTCCTATATCACTATGGCAGGTGGCCCCTGTCCTTTGTCCCCATGGTGGGATGCCCCTGTCCCCCATGGTGGGGTGTCATCTGTCCTTTATCCCCCATGGTGGGTGGCCCCTGTCCCTCATCACCCTGGTATGTGACACCTGTCCTTTATCCCCCATGGTGAGTGTCACCTGTCCTTTATCCCCCATGGTGGGTGGCCCCTGTCCCCTACCCCTCATGGTGGCGGCCCCCTGTCGTT
>VXBB01013583.1:399469-449176 GCA_013399915.1 Illadopsis cleaveri | reverse complement strand
CCTTTATCCCCCATGGTGGGTGGCCCCTGTCCTTTATCCCTCATGGTGGGTGGCCTCTGTCCTTTGTCCCCGTGGTGGGATGCCCCTGTCCCCCATGGTGGGGTGTCATCTGTCCTTTATCCCCCATGGTGGGTGGCCACTGTCCTTTATCCCCCATGGTGAGTGTCACCTGTCCTTTATCCCCCACGGTGGGTGGCCACTCTCCTTTATCTCCCATGGTGGGTGGCCGCTGTCCCCCATCACCCTGGTATGTGACACCTGTCCTTTATCCCCCATGGTGGGTGTCACCTGTCCTATATCACCATGGTGGGAGGCCCCTGTTCCCCATCCCCATGGTGAGTGTCACCTGTCCTTTATCCCCCATGGTGAGTGTCACCTGTTCCCCATCCCTGTGTTGGTTGTCACCTGTCCTTTATCCCCCGTGGTGGTGGCCCCTGTCCTGCCCCCATCCCTGTCTCTCAGTGCCCACAGCTGTAACTCTCCTCTGTCCCCAGGCTGTGCTCATCGTGGTCACTGTGGCCTTCATCCAGGTGGGTTCTGCAGAGCTCTGCCCCGTGGCTGTGACCAGCTGGAAGGGGACTGAAAGCCAGGGTTTTCCTTGTTTATATTAAAGAGAGTTGGGTCAAGACAAACACAGGTCCAACCAGTATGGTTACTACTACGTATTCTGGTTTATTCGAACTAAGATGGCAGTTTATATACATTTCTATATAGTTTACAATTTGGATAGCTCTTCCATTGGCACACAGCAGAGAGAAAAATGCAAGCATACATTGTTGAATCTACTTTTAAGGTAGCTAACAACACTCCCTAACAATTCTGTGCAATGACCTTCACCGAACTCATTATCTTTCCCAGACACCTTAACATAATTTCTAACTGCGCCACAACTTCTCTAACTAATTTTAACTGCGTCAAAGGCTTGAGTCCTCGGTCCAGGCCTCAGCAAGGCCTCGACCAGGCCTCAGCTCGGGTAGTTCAAGGCCTAGGTAGACATCATGTCCACCTTCCCTGAGGAATTCTGTAACAGGGGACAAAGACACCTCTGCTGTGACTTGGCTCTCTGCTGTAACCTGGTTCTCTTCTCCCTTCTCCTTCCAAAGGAATATCGCTCGGAAAAGTCTCTGGAAGAGCTCAACAAGCTGGTGCCCCCCGAGTGCAACTGGTGAGAGGTGGCTGCAGAAGGGGTTCAGCAGGGAGTGGGGCTGAGAGGGCAGGGCCAATGGGAGAAGAAAATATTATTCCAGAAAATATTATTCCAGAAAATTATTCCATTCTGCCATGCACAGAATGAGAACCTGGTCTCTGTAGGGGAGGCATCATGAATGGGTGCAGCTCCAGGTGACAGGGAAAGGGGATGAAATAATCAGTATCGATCAGAAGTTAGTAGAATCTTTGTTCAATTATTAGGAAAAATTAGAAATAAGGAGTAAGCACCCTGTGGAATTGAATAAATGCTAAGAGACAGGTGGGTCCCAGAAAAATCCTGCTCCCCATCCCTGCAGCATCCTGCATGTCACTGTCTCCCCAGGCAGTGTATATATACATATATATTGTATATATTTTGTTGCTTTAGGGTAGTTTTTGCCCCCAAGAGACGGGCACAAAGCAGCACCTGAGTGCAGGTGTGGGTGGGATGGGGTTCCTGTCCTACCTGGGGCTGCACACACGTGTGGGACACAGGCACAGCCAGGTGACAGCCCCTGCAGCAGCTGCAGGGTGGGTCAGACACCGCTTTCCCCATGGCTTTGATGTTTGTTATCAGTGCTGGAAATTACAGGGAACGTTTTTCCCATTTATGTGTTTGCAAATCAGTTTTGTCGCGGCCAACAGAAATAAGTTGTGAGGCTCAGGGGAGCCTTGCCCTGCCAAAGAGGTGTGGGGTTTTCCCCTGGTCCAAAGTTCACCCTGGAGCTTACAAACCCCACTGTTGGTTCTTTATTTATTTATGATATGACACCAGAAGCATCCAACTGCCTGGAATGCTCCACTTTGAATGCAACACTGGAATGCCAGGGGTAATTCTAGCTTTAAAAAGCCTCTTTTTAGGTTCAGGAATCTGCAATTCATTATTTAAAGCATGAAAGCACAACTTCTTATTGCTCCTCTACTGTATAAACAATGTTTAAGTCACTTCTGAAATGTAAATCATCCATAACCTGCCCATCTGTTTATGAATTAAAACCCAGCCCAAACTGAAGATAATCCTCTGCTCACTGGTATGAAGGTTTTCTGTTCTTATTTACATTGGAAGCTCTTTGGGGCAAGGCTTCTTGCTTTCTTGCCAGCCACATTCCCAAGCCTGCAGAAGGAATAAAAACCTCACAGCCTGGTTCCCTTTTTTTTTTTTTTTCTTTTTTTTTTTTTTCTTTTTCTCGTGTAGCCTAAGGGAAGGAAAACTGCAGCACCTTCTAGCACGAGAGCTGGTGCCTGGAGATATCATCTACCTGTCTGTGGGTGACAGAGTTCCTGCAGACCTCAGGCTCATTGAGGTAAATAGAGCTGGAAACGAGCCTGGCTGGGAAATTCCTCATCTTAACAGTGCCAGAAATGAGTCTTTTGAATTAGGTTACGGATCTGCTGGTGGATGAATCCAGTTTCACTGGAGAGGCTGAGCCTTGCAACAAGACTGACAGTGTGCTGCTGGAAGCTGGGGACATCACCACGCTGAGCAATGTGGTTTTCATGGGGACCCTGGTGCGGTACGGGAAGGGAAAAGTGAGTCCTGACATCACTGATCTTCTCCTGGGCATTAATTACATCACTGATCTTCTCCTGGGCATTAATTACATCACTGATCTTCTCCTGGGCATTAATTACAGATTCCTTTGGTGTGGGCATAGAGGGACAGGAAAATGGGAATGACAGAGGGCAGTTAGGCTGGATATTAGGAAGGAATTGTTCCCTGTGAGAGTGGGCAGGCCCTGGCACAGGGTGCCCAGAGAAGCTGTGGCTGCCCCTGGATCCCTGAAAGTGTCCAAGGCCAGGTTGGACAGGGCTTGGAGCAGCCTGGGACAGTGGAAGGTGTCCCTGCCATGGCATTGGGTGGAACAAGATGGGCTTAAGGTCCCAAACCAGTCTGGGATTCTCTGGGTTTTTCCACCTCTATCTCTCTTTTTCCCTTTTTTCAGGGCGTGGTTATTGGCACGGGTGAAAATTCCCAGTTTGGCGAGGTGTTCAAGATGATGCAGGCTGAGGAGGTAACACAGTCCCTGTCTGGATAAATTTGGGGTGTCCTGGATGAAAGTTTGTGAGCAGGAGCAGCCACAGGAGTCAATGCATTGGGTTCAGCTCTGCTCCTGCCACAAAATGCCCGTGGGAGTGAGGGACAAGGGTCTGACAGTGGACAGGACAGGCTCTGCCTGTTGGAGGGCTGAGGGTGGGAAAAGCACAAGGGACAATGTACTGACAACCAGGACTGCATGGGTCACTTGCTCTGGGCTGACCATCATCTTCGACCTCATCACTCCCTATAACTTTCTGAAGGGTGGCTGTGCTCAGGTGGGGTTGGTCTCTTTCTCCAGGCAGCACTGACAGAACAAGAGGACACAGTCTCAAGCTGCGTCAGGGGAAATATAGGCTGGATATTAGGAAAAAGTTTTTCACAGAAAGAGTGATAAAGTACTGGAATGGTTTGCCCGGGGAGGTGATGGAGTCACCATCCCTGGATGTGTTTAAATAAAGACTGGATGTGGCACTTGGTGCCGTAATCTAGTTGAGGTGTTGGAGCATGGGTTGGACTCGATGATCTTGAAGGTCTCTTCCAGCCTAGAAATTTGTGATTCTGTGATTCTCATCCCACACAACCACCAAAGAAAAACCAGCAATCTCTGATTTTTTTCCAGACTCCCAAGACACCTCTGCAGAAGAGCATGGACAGGCTGGGCAAGCAGCTCACCCTGTTCTCCTTTGGGATAATTGGTGAGTGGGATGCAAGGCTCACACATGCATGGCTGTGGGATTTCTTTGTGCCCCAGGGCTGCTCTTCCTAAAGCACCGCTGGGTCTGGGTTACCTGGACCTTGGGGGGTTCCAGCAGAGACAGCAGGAGAGATTTGGTTGAACTGAAGGAGAGATCTGGGTGCCTCATGGCATTTTTAGTTCTGCAACAGGTTTAGTTCTACATCAGCTAAAACAGGTTGGAGATTTTTGAATTTATTTTTTTTAATCAGATCATTCGCCCCCCCAGGTTTGATAATGCTCATTGGCTGGCTGCAAGGGAAGCGTCTCCTCAGCATGTTCACCATTGGAGTCAGGTGAGGACTGGAGAGCCCTTTTCTCTTTGATTCCTAATGAAATTCCCTGAAATTCCCAGCTCAAAGCAATGGACATTTCACATAAGAGAACTTGAGTAAAAAGCCTTTCATAAATACATCTTTCTCATGCACTGGCAAAATTAATGTGAGGTTTAAACAGAGTGGAGAAAAACAAAATCAAGCTGGAGGGTTTATTTAATTTTATAAACTATTGTCTTGAAAATCTTCACTGCCATCTCTACCTCATCCTGCTGTGAATGCCTTTTCCTATCTGTGCTGTGAATTTAGTGGGAGTGTACCAACAGCAAATATTACTCTTTGCTGTTCCCACTGGATTTACATCTAAAGAAAGGAATGCACGTCTCATACAGCATAGAAAAGCATGCACAGCTTCTTAATCAAACACAATAAAAATGTACTAGTGCCCATAAAACCTGTTAACTTGGTGTTCATGGTTCTAAAATCAATTCTTAAAAAAAGATTTTCAAAAGTGTTCTGTGGAAATGAAAAAAAAAAAATCCCAGGTGAGGAGACAACAGAGGGGCCAAACTGACTCAGTGCCACCTTCCTGTCTCCCAGAGGGATGTGGTGGCAAAGAAAAGTGGTTAATCCTGAGTTTTGGAGGGCAGATGATGGTTTTGTAAGGTCTCCTGCATTACATTTTGCACATGCCTAGAAGCATTTGGAGTTTCCCAAGGAATATCTAATATGGAATATTACAGACTGTGGATTTTTCCAGCCTGTCAGGTGTTGCAGGTTTTGATGGTGGGGACATTTGGGGAGCTGGTTCTGTCCCCCACATCGTGGGGTAAGGGAGGAGGTGAGGGGCTGCACATGGCCAGGAGCCAGTGGCTGATGTGTGAGCCCTCATGCCGAGGAATATTCATCTCCCATCCCCAGAAAGTTAAATAAATGAAACGAAATCCAGCCTCTAAATCCCTGTTTAGCCAGAAATCACTGCTCTTTGGCAATGTAAAATCTGTCAAAATCCTCCAGGAAAAGGAGGCCGAAGGGCTGGATGAGCAGCCTGGTTTTGTATTTACAGTGTGCCAGGAGTTATCCCCTTCAGACCCTTAGGAAAACTCAGTCCCTTTGGCACTTTAGGGTCAGTTTTTGTGGTTTGGGCCCTGTGCTGAGGCTGTTGTGTCTCTGCTGTCCCCAGCCTGGCCGTGGCTGCCATCCCTGAGGGCCTTCCCATCGTGGTCACCGTCACCCTGGTGCTGGGAGTGCTGCGCATGGCCAAGAAAAAGGTGATTGTGAAGAAGCTGCCCATAGTAGAGACCTTAGGTAAGGCTGCAAAGGGACCACAGAGCCTGCTCACCTGCCAGGCTCCAAATTCTGAGCTGGACAGCCACGGGCTGGCCTCAGGAGCCTTGGTCTGATCCAGAAAAAATAAATTTGGAATAGGCTTATTGGGAAAGAGCGACCCACTCAGAATTAAATGCATTTTCTACCCTGTGTTTCTCACCCTTTTCCCTTATTTTGGTGGTATGAGCACAGGCACGTGCTTGGAATGGTGCAGCCCAGCCCACGGGGAGCAGAGCCCCTCTGCAGACACACATTGGGTTAAAATCTTTGTTTCTCCTTCCTCTCCATGCTCTGGGATCCTCCTGCAGATCCATCCTGTCCACTTCTTCAGTGTCTGGCTTAGAAAAAAACCTCCCAGCCCCTCAAGTCAAGCTTGGCAGCACAAATAAAGCCATTTATCCTTCTGCAGGCTGGGTGGCCATCTCCTTGCTACCCAAAAAGTCACAGAGAGAGGGACAGAGGGGACCTTGAGAAGGCATCCAACGCATCCTCATAGCTGCAGGACACAACCAAATGGGATGGAACAGTTCTTCCACCTCCCCTTATCTTTAATTTGTCCCTTACTCCTAGGTGGCTGCACTGCAGGCTTTGCTGCAGTGCCCTGGGTCAGGGTAGCAGGGATATGAAGGAGCAGACACGGTGTCTATTTAGCACCACTCATGAAGTGCACGATAAATACTGAGCCTGGTGCGTGCAGTTCCCAAAATCTGCAGCTAAAACTTGTCCTCTCAGGAAACACTGCTATTGTTTGAACTGCCCTTGTTTGTTCTGCAGTTAAGGAATCTTATCACCCCGATTTTATTGTCCCTGCCCTGACCCAGGACATCTGAAACAGCTTTTCCCTCGTGAGGGAATTCGTTCTGGTAGGGCTGCACCCACAGAGGCAGAACTGCAGGTGCAGAGAAGGCACAGCCAAAACGGTCTGCTAAACTTCTGAAAAGGAGAAAAACAATCCTTTAATTATCAGGAACTAAAAATGAGGCATTGGAGGTCACAGCTTTGCTCTCTGCTAATCCCTCAAAGGTGTGATTCATTTAATTGCAGCCCAATCTGCTTTATTTTCCCTCCAGGCTTTTACCTGGAGGTTATTGTGCTCATGGGGGTCTGTGCCTGAGCACTGTGATCACCTCCAGAGCCAGGGAAGACACACTCAGAAGGGAGATGCAGCCTGGTTCTTGTTGTATATTAATTTCCCCTCTTCTTGGGAGCAGAAACTATCTGGAAAGTGGTGGCTCTGCTTACAAAATACCCTTTTGTGGTATTTTGTAAATGGGCTCTGGGAAAATGTGCTTTACTGGATCAGGATTGGCAGAAAGCAGAGCAAAGGGGCAGTTTCTGCTCTCAAATATTGATCTTTTAGTATTTTTTGTGACAGTCTTTAACCCATCTCCTCTCACAGAGCCTTGGTGAGGCAGGGAAGGGCTGCTATTCCTGATTTAGAGAAGCAAGGCTTAATTGGCAGAGTGGGAAATGGGTCTGTCTATTTGGAACAGAGCAGCTGCTCTGTTGTGTGATATTGCAACTCAGAAACATTGACCAAGACAACGTGACCCTCTTCAGGTGTCCTCTACCACACCTCACACCCCGATGATGCTCACAATGCCCCAGTGTGCACTCAAACCCTTTCCTTCCCCGTTAGGAAACCCATCAATTTGTTCACCTTTCCTCCCTTTCCTCAGTGCAGTTTAAACACATCAGTGAAGCTTTTTCTCCCTCTCCCCAATCTCTGGGCCGCGTTATTTCACCAGTCCTGACCCAAACCATCCCAATCCCAGGTTGCTGCAATGTCATCTGCTCAGACAAGACGGGCACCCTGACCGCCAACGAGATGACGGTGACGCGGCTGGTGACCTCGGACGGCTGCCAGGCGGAGGTGGNAACTAAGACTTGGTATCCTACAACTCAAAGTAAGCTTTCATTTCTATTTCAACTATAGGTTTCACATTTTCAGAATCTTTTGCTAAGCAATCATATTTATAAGGTTTCCCTGATTCATCTTCCCCAACAGTGGGGGACCAGGAGCTGACCCTGCTGGAACCCAGCAGCGCTGCATCTGCCTTTGGATCGCTCAGACCCCAGCGAGGGAGGCTGGCCCAGCCCCCAAGCCAAGCAGTTTCTTAAAGAGAAGGGATTTTTGTGGCCCTGGGGACAAGCGGAGGTGGGGCTGAGAGTACAAAACCCGTTCAGAGATGTTCACTGGCATAACCTGCTGTTCCCTGCATTTATTGTAAATATTGAAACCTGCCACTGACCCTTGCTGCTCCATCTCCTGTAGGAGTATTTGTCATAAGAGCAGCTTCATCCTCTGCTTGGTTTGTTTCCTCTCTATGATTCTGTGACTCTGTGAAAATGCAAAATGTGAGGTAGAGGAGACAGGGAATAGGCTTACTGGAACAGAGTGACCCACTCAGAATTAAATACATTTTCTACCCTCTTTTTCTCACCCTTTTCCCTTATTTTGGTGGTATGAGCACAGGCACGTGCTTGGAATGGTGCAGCCCAGCCCACGGGGAGCAGAGCCCCTCTGCAGACACACATTGGGTTAAAATCTTTGTTTCTCCTTCCTCTCCATGCTCTGGGATCCTCCTGCAGATCCATCCTGTCCACTTCATCAGGAGGGCAGGGCTGGAACGAAGCCAGTGGTGCCACTGCTGCCAAAGGTCTGCATCTCTCCCCTGAGCTGCAGGAGACTTCTGGAATCACAAAAACAAGTTCCCTGTAGGACAAACTGACTCCTTTTGTCCCTAAAAAGCCATTTTAATGTGATATTGTCACTGTCTGCAGCCTTTCCTTTAAGCATTGCTTTGAGAAAGAAAGAAAAATCCCTGCAGCCCTTGAAAATGAGAATTTTCTTGAGTGCAGCCCCCTGCACACATCTGCAGTCCAGTCCTGCCTGGCAAAGGGGAAATTTCCCATCTCTCTCTCCCCCTCAGGTCAGCGGGGTGGGCTACAATGGAGAAGGAAATGTTTATCTTCTGCCATCCAAGGAGATCCTTAAAGAATTTTCCAACATCTCCATTGGGAAACTCGTGGAGGTAAGTATAAATGATGAACCAGCTTGTCCTAGTTACAATCAATTTTCAGCTGCACAAATAACTTTGGATATTTAGTGTGGAAAAAACCCCACTTTTGTAATTCTAAAATGGACTGTCTTGCTAAAACATTCTCATGGAAAGACTGAGTGTGATGGAATTCCTGATGCTTAGGAGTGAAAGTCAGTAATCATAATGCAGGCAAAGACTAGAGCCATCAGCTTCAGGAGTCAATGATATTCTGAATAAAAATACAATTCTGGCAGAGGAGAAACCAATCCATTTTACCCTGTTCAGGTTTTTAATGTGCAGAGGTTCTAGACATTAGCCAGCTACACAGTCAGTTTATAAATTTATTGTGATGTTGTCTGGGTTTTGTGTCAGCTTTACATAAAATTTTGAACATTCAGCTGTAGGCTAAAGTGGAGTGTTTGGGTGGTGAAATGATTTGAGCTGGAATCTCAGATGGAGATTATGTCCTGTTTTATTCATGCTGCACATTAGAAACAACAGTAGGAGAGACTGAGCTTTCATTTTCATGATCTATCAAGCTCATTAGACATATCTCATGTTTTTCTTGATGTTAATTTATCCAAAGCACAATATTTTACCAAAATATTGGTGTATCTCATGGATTAAGTGGCTTTAGAAAACACAAGGACTGATCTCAAGCGATGCTGCTGCGGAGAAACCTTTCCCCAAAACGTTTGGGATGTGGCTCCTTTCATTCCCCAATCTTCCATCATTTCATTTAAAGAGATGGAAAAGCTGTGACTTCAGTGAAGCTGTGACTTCAGTAATGACAAAAATAGCCCATGTAAAGCTGTCCCTCTCTCCAGGCTGGCTGTGTAGTCAACAACGCTGTGATCAGGGAGAACAGTGTGATAGGACAGCCCACAGAAGGAGCTCTGATTGCCCTGGCAATGAAGGTAAGAGCCTGAAAGTTTAAAAATTTCCTGCAATTCAAATGAATAAATTAATTAAATGAAAAGCTGGATGTGTGAAGTCTGGCAGCAGAGTGAGACTGCTTTAAATCCCCCAGACTGGTTTTAGTCCTCCCTTGTCTCCCCTGCCCAAGGTGACAGATGTTACCTCTCCCAGTCAGCCCCTAGTCATGGACAAACACTTTCCTTAAGCTCCTCTGCTGGCAGCAATCTTTGTTTGGCTGGCTTAATGCTGCAGTTAGGCTGGGTAATGCATTTCTTTTGGGCTCAGATGGGACCAGCCTTTTTTATATTTCCTGCACGTGCCAATGAAGAGTCCAGAAGGGAAGACAAGAGTTAAAAATGGGCAGGAACAGTCCAGACCACATTGCATGGCAGAGTGTCACCCTCACTTTGGGTCAGCTGCTGGCTTTTAGTTTTTTCCTAGTCGTGATTATGTAAAACAAGATGTTTTTATGGAGATTGCATTCACACTCCCGGGCAGAGCTGTGAAACACCTCAAGGTGTCACCTCATCAGTGTCACCCAGCCGTGGCCTCAGCCCTCGGGTGGGCTGTGAGGCACAGGAGGTCCCTGATGAAATGATGCCCCTGCAAACATCTGCTCTTACCTCCTGCTTTTAAAGCTCCTGACTCTAGCAGTGAAATCACGAATTTTTTTATTTTTTTCTTTTTAAACAATGGCATTTCATGTCCCCAAATGCTGAGTTAAAGCCTTTCTCCTGCTCTGGAATTCAGCAGCCAAACAAGAGCAGAATATGAGGGAGGTTGTCTTTCCTATTCTTCTTTTTAATGTTTTGGTTTGGTGGGAGCTGGGGATGAAGGTGATCAAAAGCAGCTTCCAGTCTCTCCCACTTCACCTGGAACACCCACACACTCTGCTGGAGCAGGAGTGTATTGATTTGGGCTGAAAGGTTTTGTTGTGAATTGCTTTTTGAGTCCAATTCATCAGCAAATAATTCAAAACCACATCCACGACTGACCATTCTGTTATTTGCTATTTCCTCTCTTCTTTCAAGTAGAGTTGCTGGGAAATAACCCAGAAAAGAAACCCAGAAATCTGCTCAGCCCATTGCTTTGCCATAGGTTTAGGGAATGAACTTGATCCTCCTTTGACCCAAAGCCTCACAAAAAGGCAGGGCAGCTCCCTAATTCTTTAAAAATTTATCAGGAATCAAGCTTCAAACTCCAGTTTAATTTATCCCATACCAGGCACACCAAAAGGAAAAAATGGGTTTGAAATATGAATTTTGCTCTCCTCAAAAAGAGAGTTTTCTCTTGAGCTACGTGGTATCTGACAGCCTGGAAAGACACAGTCAACAGTCAGTCCTTGTGATATGGAAAATATATCCAGGTTTTGGCCATGTCCAGCCTCACAGTGCTCTTTTTGTTTTACCTTGCTTCAGATGGAGTTAGCTGACATAAAGGACATTTATGTAAGGAAGAAGGAAATTCCATTCAGCTCCGAGCAGAAGTGGATGGCTGTGAAATGCACACTGAAAAATCAGGTAAATCAGGAATTAGCTGACATAAAGAACATTCATGTAACAAAGAAGGAAATTCCATTCAGCTCTGGGCAGAGGTGGGTGGCTGTGAAATGCACACTGAAAAATCAGGTAAATCAGGAATTAGCTGACATAAAGAACATTCATGTAACAAAGAAGGAAATTCCATTCAGCTCTGGGCAGAGGTGGGTGGCTGTGAAATGCACACTGAAAAATCAGGTAAAGCAAACAGAGGCAAGGGCTGGTTTCGTGTTTCCAATTGTGCACTTCAACAATCGACATGAAATGGTATCTCTTCAGCAAATAATGTTTTCAGGAGTTAACTATGTTGGGAGAAAAGGCAGCAAACCTCAAAATTCTCAGCTTGGGTGGATTTTTAGCTCGTAAAACTGTGTTTGAATGGGAGGAGGCAATACTTCTCACACAGTGTTTTGAGCAGGAAAACTAAAGCTTTTCAGAGATAACTGACAGGGAGAGAGAGGCCTGGTGTTTGGGAGAAAACTTTATCCCTTTCTGGGTTAAGGAGCTCGTTTTGGCTGATATTATGCTGTGGTTTAAAAACTCACCAACCCATTACTCTACTGTCTGTGAGGGCTGAACATGAAAAATGGCCAGAGCAAAAATATCCCATCCTATCCATAATAAATGCTCCTGGGCATCTCTCAAAACAGGTAAAAGGGGAAGCAGGATCTTTTCTATCTACAATTAAAGACTTAATTCATGTAAAATGGGCTCCTTTTTTTTGGATAAAGTGTATTCTCTCCTTGCTTTAAAGGATCAGGAAGATATTTACTTCATGAAAGGAGCATTTGAAGAAGTCATCCAGCACTGCACTCTGTACAACAGTGGTGGCATCTCGCTGTCACTCACGCCCCAGCAAAAAGCCCTCTACCAGCAGGAGGAAAAGGGAATGGGCTCCTCAGGACTTCGAGGTCAGTCCTTGCTGCCCATGTCCCTTAAGCTGACAGGTTATCTGGCCTGAAACTTTCCTGCTCTGCCGTGGTTAGGATGGGCAGAGGCTCGGTCCTCACAGAATCACAGAATGGTTTGGGTTGAAGGGACTTAAAACTCATCTCATCCCACCCATGCCATGGGCAAGGACACCTTCCACTATCCCAGGCTGCTCCAAGCCCTGTCCAGCCTGGCCTTGGACACTTCCAGGGATCCAGGGGCAGCCACAGCTTCTCTGGGCACCCCGTGCCAGGGCCTCCCCACCCTCACAGGGAAGAATTTATTCCTGATCTCCAATCTAAATCTCCCTTGTTTCATCTTAAAGCCCCCAGTTCTTAGCATCGCTTTCATGATCTCTTCACAACACTTGTCAGAGTGCCAAGGGCTGTGTCTTAGGTCTGCTGATCTTTTTTTCTTTTTTTCCTGGGTTTAAATTAGTGAGTTTGAAAGGAGGAGATGAGCTCTGGAAATGTGAATGTTTCTGTTCCACGGAGTGCTGTGATTGTCTGGGATAGGCTCAGGGTGCTGCACTGCACAGCTTTGTGCTGGGCCCGATCTAAGCGCTGCTCTGCCAGGTTTTGTTTTTGGAGAAGGCAGCAACAAAAAGCCACTTTGAAAGGAGTTCCAAACATGGATTTGGGCGCTGAGATTTCTGTTTGAAGCTCAGTTCAATCCTTTGTTAGGCCCACATCTCTCGATCTCCTGATCCCAACTGCCTGTCAGTGCACAGCCCACGGGAGTTTTAGACACGTGTCACCTGCTTCATCAGCAGAAACATCCCCTCAGCAACATCTCAGACTTCCACACAGTAACACAGACACCATTCCCAGCTTGTGAGGAGATGAGAACAAGCCTTGGCAGCTGCATCTGGAGGATGGTGTAGTTCATGTAGAGATTCTCCCACCCCGTGTCCTGTGGTTAGGAACTCCCGTGCGGCGCTTGATTTACAATATCCAAATCATCTGCCCTCGTGGCAATGGCAAATTACTGCTCTGAAGGGAAGTGATTAACTCAGGCAGCTGCTGCAGCTTTTGATTCCATCATCAAAGCAACGCTGACATGAACCCCTGGCAAAATATCCTTGAGTGATTTAAGGATGATTGAATGATAACGGGTGTGCTCCAAGAACAGAGATAAAATGTTCAGAGCCTGGGTGTTTACGTGATGGGAGTTTCACTGGTTTAACTAAATTTACATTTCACATTTTTAGTGTTTGTTTTAAAGAGTGTGAGTTTTTGCAGGAATGCTATTGTTTAACTTAGTAGTTTAATAGTGTCTGGTTTAACATAACACTGTCCAGATTGAATCCATTTGCATTTAGGGAAGATGTGGTAGACAGCTGAAAATTAGAAAGAAAGAAATCCTGAGAGAAACATGTCAAACAGAAATGCTCTCATTCAGAGAAACTATTCTTTAGTGGACTGAATTTTTGTGTCTATACAAGATCTGATTGTAATGACTAAATGTCTGCTTTTAATGACTTTTTCTGCTGGAAAACAAGCAATTTAATATCTTTTTTAAATATTCCTTTTAAAGCACGGAAATACATCATTAACAGTTTACTCTTGTCCTCTTTTTCTCCCCTCTGTTACTAGTACTTGCTTTGGCTTCAGGTCCAGAACTTGGCAAACTAACATTCCTGGGTCTGGTTGGAATAATTGATCCCCCAAGGGCTGGAGTGAGAGAAGCTGTTCAGGTGCTGTTTGAGTCAGGTGTGGCAGTGAAGATGGTCACTGGAGATGCCCTGGAAACGGCTGTGGCTATAGGTACCAAACTTTGCTGCTTTCCTGGGGGTCTGTGGTAACATCTGTCACATCAGCCAAGTGTTTTATCCCTCAATAATCAACTTTATCATCGTTTTTGTGTGTGCAGTAGAGGCTTTAAAGGTCACTGAGTTTTTGCTTCTCCACTGAAACAAACATGAAATGAGTATAGAGCAGCTACGAACTCTGGGCCAAATTCCACTAAATTGGTTCCACTATTTTAGCACCAGGAATGGCAAAACCTCAGTGTGAGGCTCTTAAAAGACACAGATAGCATTGCTAGGATTGGAGAATCCACTGATATTTAGAGTGTGAGTGCCTCTTTTCTTTGCAGGACAGAATATTGGTCTCTGCAATGGGAAGCTGAAAGCCATGTCTGGGGAAGAGCTGGACCAACTGGCAGAGGCAGAGCTCTCCTCCACTGTCCAAAATGTAATGGCCTTGACTGTATAAAAAAAGCCTATTTCCAATAGCTTCCATCTAATAGGAGATTATATTTTGTCTTTTTTTTTTTTTTCCAGGTTTCCATTTTCTTCAGAACAAGTCCGAAGCACAAACTAAAAATAATAAAGGTACTAAAAGCCTCTGAAATGCATTGTACATCCCACAAAAACAAGGGGGAGGGAGCCTCAGTTCTTTGGGTGATCTGGTCTTCCCCAGCAGCATCAGCTCAAACTGAAGGACTGTAAAACTCCAGCTAGAGCACTTGGCACTGTTTCTCTGAAGGTATTAGCTGTGGAATTGAACTTGATGATCCTTGTGGGATCTTCTATGATTCTATGATTTTATGATTTTTCCTGCAAATCTGGGCCTGGGCATACAAAAAAAACTAGTAAGGTATTAGCAACTGTAACATCAGGAGAATGATTTCTGAGGGTTTTACTCCCATCTTCTAACTTCTGCTGGAGTTGTGAGATTCCCTATACTCCTGAAAAAAACAGTCTCCTAAATTCTTGGTCTGAGCTTTGTCCTCAGTGTGGTGCCGAGTCTGTCTTACCCTCAGAGTCCAACAGAGCTTCTGATCTTTCAATACAAAAAGAGCAAAGCAAACAGTACAGACTCTGAAACTGCCAGCCTGGCTTTTCCTGTCCCCTCCCACAGGCCTTGCAGAGGGCTGGTGCCGTGGTGTCCATGACAGGGGACGGTGTCAACGACGCCGTGGCGCTGAAATCCGCGGATATCGGGATCGCCATGGGGCAGGCGGGGACAGACGTCAGCAAGGAGGCAGCCAACATGATCCTGGTGGACGATGACTTCTCAAAAGTCATGTAGGTTTAGAGGTTTTCTTACTTTTCAGCTCCTTTCTGGCTGCCCATGGCGGGAATTCCGTTCACAGTTGTGTGAGGAGGCCTTGGAATGGAAGCGGAGAGACCCAGGGTGGCTCTGACTCATCTTTAGTTGTGTTCATGGCAATGACTTTCCTTCCAAGTGATGCTGACCAAGCTACCTTTCACCTGAAAGCCCTGGTTTCTCATTGCTGTAGCTACCTGGGGATCTGAGAGCACCTAGAAGTCTGGGTAGATCAGAGCTTTTTTCGGTCAAAATTTGGACTGGGTGATCCTGGAGGTGTTTTCCAACCTTTGTGATTCTACCTCATGCTCTGCCTCATCCAGAAAGCTCGGGGGGAAAACATAATTTGCAATGCTCTGTTGGTTCACGACAACAGAGAGAGTGGGCAGGATACAGTGACTCTATAAATAGGTCCCAGGCCTGCTTTATGAACCAAGACCTGGCCACGTGACCCAGGTTTTCAGATCTGCTCACTGATAAAGGAATTGTAAGTGAGAAGCTGCATTCACAACCTCCTCCTGGGCTGGGCTCTGAACTTCCACTGAAATAAGGGCTACAAAAGACAATTTGTGTTTTGAGTGTCACGGGGAGCTCAGCGTAAAACTGTGTGAGTGCTCTTGACTTAATAAACTCCCCTCTCCCTTCCAGGAATGCCATAGAAGAGGGAAAGGGAATATTTTACAACATAAAAAATTTTGTCCGGTTCCAGTTGAGCACGTAAGTTCCTGTTTGCTTCAGCTCCTGTGAAAGCACCTTGGGGTGAGGCCCTGCAGAATAATAATGTTCTGTGCTTTGCAGGAGCATTTCAGCTTTGAGCCTAATTACCCTGTCAACAGTGCTCAACCTACCAAACCCACTCAATGCTATGCAGATCTTATGGATCAACATCATCATGGATGGGCCACCAGCACAGAGGTATGGAGGAGTCCACTGAGCAAAATAATCTTGGGTTTAATGTGTCTGAACTTGGCCTAGGAACACAAACTGTTGTGATTCCTCATCAATCATCATCAGTGGTTCAATAAGCTGCACTTTCGTTCCCTCCTGGTCTTTCAAAAAGCACTTCAGATTTACTTGAGGTTTTCTGCATGTTCCTGTCTTATGGTGGAATCACTTAACTGTTCCATTTTTTGGCTAGGAATGGCCTGTTATCCTGAAAGCATCACCTGCTGGTAGAATGGCCAGGGAATAGTGGGGACATGCCCCAAAATCACCAGACTTAGGGACCTCATCCAACTGCTAATTACAACTACAGCTAATAAAATTACAGCTTCCACATTATGCACACTCCCACAGTTGGCTCTCACTCTGAGGTGGTGGGACACTGGTCTGATGGTCTAATGTTATTTTAGCAGCTCAATACGCAGAAAAGACCTTTGATATCAGTGTCATGGACAACTTTGGGGGTTATGTCACCTTGCTTGAATATTCATGCTGTGTTCCAAAGAATTGCATCCTCCAGCTCCATCCTGGTTTCTCAGGATGTCCATTTTAGGACTCTCAGCATTAATTAACACAGCCTTCTGCTTCTCTTGGAGGCAGCTTGGGGGTTGAACCTGTTGACAGGGACACCATCAAGCAGCCCCCCCGGTGCATCACAGATACCATCCTCAGCAAATCCCTGATCCTGAAAATCTTCATGTCAGCACTCATCATCATCAGTGGGACCCTCTTTGTGTTCTGGAAGGAGGTGAGGGGAATCTGCTCTGGGATCTTGTTTCCATCAGGGCGGGTGGAGCACAAGGTGAGGGCAGTTTGTGAAGGACATGAGAAGAACTTTCTGGAATCCATCCCATGGGGAGGAGGATCAGTGTGGGCAGAGGGCTGAGAAAGCAGGGTCAGCTCCCAGCTCTGCTCCTGCCTCCCCGCTACCTCTAATTTGGTCCTTCCAATCTACAATGGGAAACCTGTTACTTGATGTGGCATCAATACTTTAAGAGACTTTCCACCTCTAGCTGTCCATTTTCCCAGCAGAAAATGCCAAGTACAATGGATTGCTGTTGGTACTTTAAGTTTCAGTAATTTAATTCAGAATGTTCTTCACTCAAAGTCCACATCAGTATAAGAATTTACAATACAGTTGATAAGATCATAAACTTTAAAATTAGCAGAGAGAACTGAATGCTACCTATAACAACTAGAACTACATTTACTCCTTTGTTTTACTACCCTTGGATTTGACTGGCCTCATTAAAGGGAACATTTAATTCTTCTATTGAATTGGCATATTTTGGTAAGGTTGAACTAACCCCTGAATTTTTGTGTGCTTCCAGAATCCGAAAGGAGGCATAACTCCTCGAACCACCACGATGACTTTTACCTGTTTTGTGTTTTTTGACCTCTTCAATGCCCTGACATGTCGCTCTCAGGTGAGATGGCTCTGTCAGCAGTAATTTCTTGTCTCAAATCACAAACATAAACATTAGAATACCAGCATTTTGCATAGTAAGGGGTTTTTAAATGTCATTTAAAGCAATATGATTTTTATCAACTTTTTATATAGACAAAATTATCCATCACAGTTCAAGTGCAACTACACTTTCAATTCCGTAGCTCTAAGTTAGTGTTCATGTAACTTAAAAAGTAATGCAGATGAAATGTAAAGAAACAGGGTGACATTTAGCTCCAATAGAGATTGGGAAAAGTTACTTTTTAATTTTTTTTCCCTTTTCTAGACAAAGTTGATATTTGAAATCGGCTTTTTCCGAAACCGCATGTTCTTGTATTCTGTGCTTGGGTCATTTTTGGGACAGCTGGCTGTTATCTACATCCCTCCACTGCAAAAGATCTTCCAGACAGAGAATTTAGGAGTGTTAGGTAAGTTGCAAAATAAAGAATGGTTTGTTTTCTGGGGTTTTTTTTCCTTAAAGTGACTTTAGAAAGCAGATGCTGTTCCCAGTTTGTTCTGTTAGCTCCCAACACATCACTGGTAGGGGAAGTCAACCAACAGCTCCTATCTCGGTGTATTTACACAGAGCTGTACCCAAATAGTAGTAGTATTTAAAATTATCCCTGCTCAGATGCTGAATTTTGCTTTACTGCACCCAAATGCAAGTAAATGAAGACATGCCAAGATTTTCCAGCTCTGTATGATGATATTTCCTGGATCATTATGCAGACGCTCCCTTTGGAAAGAGCTGGGTTAAACTTCAGTTTCCCAGCTGAAGTGCAACACAGATTTTAATTTAAATCAGCAAATTGCATCCTACCACACTGTGTTACATCTACATTAGGCTGTTGTGATGAGCAGGGGGCAGAGATCCCAGATGATTCCTGTTCCCACCCTCCAAGGGGACTGTCCCAGCTGTGGGTGGCCCTTTCCTGCAGTGGTGTTCCTCACTCTCAACTGGCAAGGGCACAGCAAGGCCACGTCCCCAGGGGTTCAGCAGCACAATTCCCAGCTGCAGGAAGGCTCTGGGCCGGCATTCCTGCCCAGCTGAGCTCACCTCCACTCCCTCCTGTCCCAGACCTGCTGTTCCTCACTGGCCTGGCTTCCTCAGTGTTCGTAGTGTCCGAGCTCGTCAAACTCTGTGAGAAGCGCTGCTGCCCCCCAAAGCACACGAAGGGACGTCACAACTGACTGAGACTGCTCTAAAACACACTTGGGACAGAGCTGTGCTGCTGGATAATCCCAATCCAGGGCTCTGTGACCCACACATGCTTCCTGAAGGTACCCAAGTGCAGCTGTACCAACAGTCCTCACACCACAGACTCCTGTACTCACTCCTGAGCTGTCTGCAGAAACCTCCAGAGTGTATTTTTGTAACACTGATCTGTATTCCAGAAGGCTGTGCTAGTCCCAGACGAAAGAAGTTTCACACCTGTACAGAAAAAATCTATTGTGCATAAACTGAGATTTTATTTATTTAAATCAGAATCATTTTTATTAATAAAAATCTACTGACAAGTATCTGAGTGAGACTCGTGATTTAGACATGTCCTTTAGTGTTTAATTAGAAGAGTGGAAAAGACCTGCCTTGAAGCATTTCTTTCCCTTCAATTTATAGTGTTTGTGGATTCCCAGATATCCAGGCTTGACTCAGAGCAAGACTTTCAAGGAAACTGTGGGGGAAACTGTCAAACAGAGCAGGGAGCTGAAGTTTTTGTACCTGTGTGACTGACAGGAGGATAAGGGAAGGCTGATCAGACCCAATGCTCAGCAGTGGATGGATTTAATGGGAAAGGGACTCACTTCCACAAGGATTTAATGGGAAAGGGACTCACTTCCACAAGAGCCTGACAGTAAAGGTGAGTCAGGAACAGAGCAGGGATGTTGAGCTTTGCAGCTGAGTCAAAACTGCACAAAAGGGACTGAGCTGTTCAGATCATAGCTAAGCCCACTGCTGACAAAAGTTTTCTGGACATTTTTAGGTGCAGGAGCATGAAGCCCAGATTTCTTAATCATTAGGTTCAGGTTAAAAGAAAAATTGAGTCTCTCCCAAGCCCATATTTTACATTTAGAGAACAATTTGGAATAATCGCAGATCTGCTGGTTGGATCAGCAAATCCAACTGAGTAAATTATGCTTCACTGAGACATTTGCTCAAGTGCCAGTGTCAGTTTTCTTCTTGCCTCAGCTTAACACCTTCAAAGTGAAGAGGAAGAGTCTCAGACACAAACTTGTCAAAAAACTACAATTTCAGAGGTCACAATGCTATGCTGATAGTCACAAGATGAAGTTTAAACAGGATTATCTTTTGGATTCATAGTCTAGAAAGAAACAGCTATACTGATACTCATTAAAAATCAAAGAAAACCTGGCCACTGAAATATTTTTGGTGGAGAGTAGCTTTGTACAATTCAATTTTATTTTTTTATACCCTTGCAGATGGTTTCAGCTCTCAAAAACAAGCTTCTGCTTTGTAACTGAAGGAAAATAAAGCCTAGCTGTTTATTTTATGTTTAAGTGCAGAAATTCAACTGTCTCATCCTGTATGCCATCCACATGGGAGTGTTTAATAGGCTTAGTCACTGCTAAGTGAAAAAGACCTCTGAGACTCATGGTGGGAGTTTGAGAATGTTCAAACAAAAGCTGCTATCACCACACTTAGAGACAGCATCATGTACTTACTACTCCTTACACTGTCAAATGTAGTATTATTAATATATAGAGAGAAGAAAACTACACAAAAGTATCAGTGCAATTGTTCTGATGCTTCTTTTTTTCTGTGTGTTACAAACTTGGGAGATGATCAAGTTTCTCTAGGCAAATACAGCATAAAAGGAGATTCTCCCAGGCCTTTCACAGCACCCTCTGTACTGGAACAAACAGCTTATAAATGTCCTAAGCATTAGTTCAGGTACTCTACAAAACACACAGTTGAGTCCTAGGATGCCTGGCTGGAGGGATTTCTTCATGCTCTCCTTTCAAGGCTAAATTCATGTTGTTTAATATCATTTTTAAAAATGAGACCTACGTTAAGGCACAAGTGCAGATTGTTCAGAATATTCGAATCTGGCTCCCTATGGAAAACAACAGGTGGGGGGAAAAAAAATCTCATACAAGAAAACACCAAGGGAAAGAATTTTATGGAAGGCCACATGAGCAGAAATGATAGAATTCTATTGTTCTTCTCTAAGCTGCAAAGAAGACAAACTCATGCCAGGACAAAGGGGATTGGACACAGTCCTTCTCCTCAGGAGGAGAAGACTGACAGTCAGAGACACTGATAACCAAACATTTGGTGCTGAGTTAGAAATTACAGCCCCTGGTAGAAATCAGGGTTATTTTTGACAAGTTAATTACACATATAATTAGCAAGTTCAAATTAATAGTTACTGAGAGATGGGAACTAATTCAAGTAGAAAAAGTCCTGAGTATGAGACCTGCCTAAACTGGTGAAGAGTCACAAAACAGAGCACAAACCCCAACAACTGCACTTCACCTTGTGGGGATTCTTTTCCATAAGAGAGTAATCATTCCTTAAGTGGAAATAAAGTGTACAACAATCTTCTTTGAACATTTTACAGACATAACCCTGATTTTATTTCTTTCCCTGGTATAGGTATCTGCAGATCCTATTCCCAATTAAATGTGGCTGCTTCTTACTCAGATTTTTTCACAGCCTGATCTTTTGCTCCAGTCTCATGAGACTGCTAAAGAATGCATCTCCTCTAGAGAATTCTGCTGGAGGTATGGCCCATTTTTAGGATAAATATGGCTCCAATGCTTCTGGTCTAAGTTTAAAAAGCAACAGATAAGTTTCTGCAGAAACAGATTAAGTGAGATGCACTAGGGATAGTGTAGTACTATAAAACTTGTTGCTGTATAATTATTCTGGACATCCTACAGCTCACATGGAATCACCTGCTGAAAATATGACTTAGAAAGCCTGAAATTTAATGCTTTAACTGAAAGAATCCAAATTAATAGCACCTTTCACATGGCATCATGTGGACTGTGTTCACCAGTGTAAGACATCATTACAGTTTGTATGCTTTGCTGACTAATTCCATTGCATGCAAATAAATATGTGCAGTTGAGGTATAGGAGCTTTAATCAGTGCCTTGAACAGGTTTTATAAATATAGAACTATGTACATATCAATTCTCCAGGACAGAAAGCCATGCTGTCAATAACTTCTGCTGCTTTTAATTCAGTGTGCAGACATGATCTATGGGGAATGAAATTTTATTCATATTCAGCTAGAGCTCAGCCATGCCTAATGATTATGTCCCCAGTTAATGTTTCTGTCCTCCCCAAACAAAACCCTTCAGGCAGAATAGTGCCTAAATATTACCTAAATATTTTAAACCTAAATATTACACAAGTACAAGGCTTAAGCTTTGTCCCAGACAATGAGGTAAATTCCAGGGGAAAACAAAAAAAAAAGGAAAAAATATCTTGTCCAAGAAACACCATCACCACTTGAAGCAAATAAAAGGAAAGGTTTTTTGTGTTACTGTGGCTCCTTTAGCTCTCATCATCCTCATCTTCCTCCTCTTCCATGGGCTCCCGCAGACCTTCGCTCTGGCGGCTTTTTCCAGCCATTTCCAGCAGTGCCTGGGCCTGAGGATCCACATCCAGGATGCTCTTCTTACCTTTTCTCTTCAAAACAAAATAAAATACAGTCAATTTAAAATGTCAGGATCAAGCTACAGGGAAAGGACACGCTCAAAAATCTGTGATGTGGTCTGCAAGCTTGGCACAATGGAGACGACGTATTTCCAATTTCAAAATCCACAAATACATCAAAAGATTTTTATTGCTGCAGCTACATAAAATAGCCATAAACTGCTCCTGAGATGACAGTGAGCTACTTCAAGTTTATTCAGGTTACAAGCCATCCAGGACATCCTGGTTAACCCCACCTCAGTCTGACGTGCTGATGTGAAGTTTTTAAAGAAGAGATCCAGTTACAATTCAACATTTTCTGTAAACATTTGCTCTGCTTCTACTTGGAGCTATGTGTCCAGTCAGGGCATATGAATTCAATATGAAAAGAAGTAAAAATTGAAAAGAAATAAAATTTAAAACCCCACCAAAGTGTACAGACCGGACAGTTTAATAGGAGAATAAATTCCAGGGAGAGAGAAGGCTGGAGAGAGGGCTCCTACTCATTCCCAAAAATAAACTGAGTGCAGAAGGACTGGCATAAACCTATTCACATAAATTTATGGTAAAACAATAGTAAATTTAAAGCTACTGATAAAGAAAGCTTTTGGGTCTCTTCCTGAACTACAGATTAGACTTCACTTGAGAATTTCCAGTGCTTTTAGAAACTCTGGGTTTTACTGAGCCACTCCAAGGAGGTTCCTCCCAGAGACCATTCCTCAGTATCAAAAAGGCTTTTTGAAATTCAAAGTCCTGCAATTCTAACTCAATCACTTCATGGTTCCTAATATTCCTTCTTGTTGACACCCTCAGTAATTCCACTATAGTTTTGCTATTTGGTGCTCCAAAACACATGGCACCACAGGTAAAGAAAATGTTATTCACTGCAATGAAGAGGAAGTGCTTAAATAGAAAACTGCAACCGTGAGCTTTGCATTCACATCTCCTGTTCCAACCAGCACACAATTTCACAGGTTCAATTCACCATTTCACCTACCCCTGCACTCTCAGGGGCATCTCCCACTGCCCAAACTTCCATGGCATCCAGTGTAAAATCCTCCTTGGCTGACAGCTGGGGGCTGTTGTAGGTGGTGCACCGAGGTTTGGCTTTGCTGTGGCCCTTCCCGTAGTCACTGTCTATCCAGAGCCCAAAATAGCCATGCTGTCCACCCATCCCCTGTGGAGAAAACCAGCACATTAAACACATCCTGCACAGGGAAAACACACTGGGAAAGTTAGGGAACCTGAGAATAAGCTGCTGTGCTCAGTATTTATGCCACACTTCCGTGGGTAGGTGAAAAAAGGGGATTCTGAGTGAAGCTGGGCCTCTGTACTCACATCTACTATTCCTCAATACAACTGAAAATTTACCTGAGTGATGCTGCCCTACCTCTGTGCTTCAGAGAATACAAATATCTGTGACTTGTGCCAGAAATCAAACTCCTGGCTTTTGTTTATTGGCTATTGACAGTTCCATTTCAAACAGAGTGGCAGTGCTTGGGTTTGCTGCCTCCTTTCCATTTAGCAAAGTACCTACAGAAACCAATAATGTAACTTGATGTTGTTCACTTTCTCTAGAGCAAACGAATTCCAGCCTGCTGCAATTCCCAAAGTTATGGGCACATAATGCTTCAAAACTGTAGAGCATTTCCAAGACAGGTGGTGTGTTGTAGCTCTGCAGAAACTCCTCTGCATCTGGAGAGTTCATTTGTGAACTTGAGCAGGAGGAGCTCCTGCCACTGTCACCACACAGCAGCAGCAGCAGCAGCTACTTGCAATGTCTGCACTCTCATCCTGCTGGGCTTTCTCCTCCAGACTTCCAAAAGCAGTTGGTGTGGCAGGGAGAGCAGCCAGCAGGAAAATCCTCAGTTACACACATCACTGTTTTGTGCTGCTTCAGGCAGGCAAATATCCTCAGAGAATAACAAGTGAAATAAATCTGCCCTCAGAAAGAAAAAAAAAACACAAAACACTTTGAAACGCCAGCCACAAATCCAATTTCCAAATCATCATTTCTGAATACTTACAAGTCCATTTGGCATAGTCTGTTGGCCATGGTTTAAATACATGTAGTGGTCATTGTAGCCTGTGTATGTGTACACAGCCAGAGTGGGGAAAACAGAAAACAGAAAGCATCTGTTGTCACCTGCAAACAGAGAAGTACCTCAGGTCAGACAAGAGGTCAAGCAATATCTTTCCTACAAATAAATTAGAAAAAATAATTTTAAGCTGAATAATTCGAAGACACCAACCCCCATCTCAGAGAGCTAGCAGATCTCCCATCAAGGCTGAGATGTATTTTTTATTCTCAGTGAACTCTGTGCAGTCACAAAAATCAATGCAATTACAGGCTGTGATCAAGGGCAGAGTCAGAGGCACCACTAGGACATTATGTCACTGTGTCACCTACCCCAGACTGTACTATTAAAACTGGCCAGCTGCCAGATCTGTACAAAGTGGTGTGAATGCAGACATCCCTAGTTCTGACTATATTGATAGATAAATCAGTTCAGAGTTGATGATTTAGGGCAATTTTCACCATGCTCAGTTCAGCATTCAGAGGCACCTGTGGTGTGCCTGCCCTGTGTGTTTTGTATGTTTCTCTATCAGAAAAAAAATACAAGAAAAGGGATGTGCAATCAGTGTAAAATAGTATTATATTAACTGTCTGAAGTGGTAATTTTCAAATACTCATTTAGGACATGAAACGATTTTCTAAAGTAGGCAGAGTGAAGATTCCCAGCAACACCAAATACCCATAGCCCATGTTTTTTTCTTCACAAATCCATCACAAACATTCTTTCCAAAGAGTTCTTCAAAAACCCTCTCTTCTCCCCCTGAGTTCTAAGGGAACAAGAAGTTCAGCTTGATCAAAGGATCCTCTGGCTGCTGGATTTTAGAAGGGGAACAAAGACAGTACAAAAATGGCAAGAGGAGGCTCAGGTGTTCCTGATGGAGGACTGCCATCCTGTGGACAAATTATTTAGACACTAATTCATCATCTGTGCTCTACTTCATTCACTTGCATTTAGTTTTCGACCTAAACAGCTACAGGGCTTGATAGATTTCCCTGCAAACATGTTCTGTGGTCAGCAAGTCCTGCAATTTTAAAAGCCTTATCAAATAACAGACTATAAATATTAATCAGCAACACGCCTGACTGCCATGCTAAGAATAACTCTGCATGTGGTTTATGTTCTTTAAAAATTAGTGTTATTTTTGCCACAGAAAAATTCACTTGGAAGAATAAGAAACACTTTGTGTCATTAAAAGGGACATTAAGGGGAGAAGGTTCTTGTGCCTATATAAAAAACAGGGAATTCACCAGAGATACTAAAGAAAGAAAAGTGAGTTTTACCTTGAAACTGTGGCTTCACCTCCCAGGAGTGAGATGCAAACCCACCAAAGAGGAAACCATCCGAGTCCCTTACGATCACCAGGCAAGGGCCTTTGCTCACTATGTGGGCACACAGCTGGGAGAAGCTTTCCCCGTGCAGCCTGGAGGAAAATAAAAGCTGCCACTTGTGCTGCATCTCTGCAGGCAGGTGGGAGTTGATGTAGATGATGGCTGGGATGTCAAAGAGACTGACAACTCCTCTTCCTCTGATGCCTTTGCAGTGAGGGACCAGGTTGAGGATGTCGTTGGTCTGGTCTGGGAGGGAATGCAGGACGTGGAGGCCTTGCCTGATGACAACACTGAGGAAAACTGAGATCTGGGGAACTCTGTACACCCAATCCTCAATGGCACTTTGGTCAAAATTCGTCTCCAGCAGCTGAGAACCCACAGGTTTTGTCCCATCTAAAGAATAAGACACACAGGGACAGCAGTAAGTCTCCTCATCTGGAAAATAATCAGGTGATTTTTAAGTGTAAACATAATACTCCATTATTGTAATGGACAGAAAAATATGAAAGAAGCCAGGAACAGTAAAGTGTCAACTACATGAAACAAATGCAACACAGAACTGAGAAACAGTTACCTATGGCATTTTTTGTTTGGGCTGCCATGATTTAGAAACACAGACTCCAAGCTACAACCCACGAAATGTTCTGAACAAGACACCAAAATCTGTTATTAAAATGGTGCAAAGATAGATCTATGATTTATAAAAGGACATAGTCAAAAATACATGATAAATTTTATTTAAATAAATATTATTTAGATGCCCATTGCTATCATTTGCAAGTCAGGTATTTGTAAAATAGACATGTTCCATGACAAACTGGGACTTCAGATCAAATCTCACCCAAATTTAGGGGAGAAAGACGGCAAGGTTAAATAAATAAAATTCCAATGTCATTTTCTAAGCACTAGGTTTGAAATTTTGGTCTCACCCTTTAAATTCAAAGCTGTGACCTAAAGAGAGAAAATCTCCTGATATCAATGATTGCACAAGCCCTGGGAGATGCTGAATCAGGGCTGCTTACCTGGAAGCTTCAATTCCGACAGCAGCTCAGAGGCCAAAGCTTTGACTCCACTTGAAGAATCCCTCGTATTCTCCAAACTCCAACCTTTCAGCTCCTTCCTGTAGCTCAGTACATGGACTACAGATGTGATCAGATCCTCTGTGAACTTAAAAGATTAAAATATCACCATTTTGGTATTTCTTAAGTGAACTTTCCAAGAGCTTCAAAGGACCATGTGAAGATAAAGTCAAGCAGTAGTGATGCTGTAAATCCCAAAGGCAGAAACATCTCTTGCCAGGACAAGTCAGGAACTACAGAAATGCTATTTCAGTGTCATAGGCCTTGAAAAGGATCCTTTTTCAAGACATTTCATACACATTACTTCACAAAGCACCTTCATAAAATTGAGAACTGGAAGAGGGAGGAGAGGGTCAAGTTCTGCAGTGTAGGAGCTGCTAGTGAATTACTGTTCTGTGGTATCTCAAAAGCTACATAGCTAATCCTGCAACTAAAGCTCTAGAAAGCATTTTACTCCGTTCCTAAAAGCATCAGCCACACCACAGCCCTTGCTGGCTCTTAACTACAGCCCTGCTCTCTTACTGTCCCCCCAACACACATTTAACTGCTCGTTTACCTCCTGGATTTGTTTGCCTTTCAGAGGCCCTCCCGTCTTGGCGATCATTCTCATTATGATGCTAATCTTCTCATCTGCATTCCCTTTTAAGAGGTTCGACATAAAAATCACAAACTGCTCCTTAGCAATCTGTTCGCTCAGCCCGGATGATTTGCCAGGCAGGTCAATGCTTTTCATTCCATTGTACAACCGAGCAGTCATCGGCTCTGGCAGGGGCTCCCGGGTGTGTGCCTGCAGTGAGAGAAACGGCAAAGAGCAACATTGCACCAATGAAGAATAGCTGAGGTACTCCAGGTAATCTGGAGTCTGTAGTATCAGCAATAAACTTTTGTCAAAGGACTGCTTTGCCAAGAGAAAAACTAAAAATCTCTATTTTTATAGTGATTTTTTAAGTGATTTAGGTTGATACTGTTTTTCTGGAAGCGCCATGGGCTTCAGAAAAATCAACACTGAAAAGTCTTAATAGGATATCAGCAAAGGGTTTCTAAGTGATAACTCTGGTGCAAAGGTTTACAGCTCTGCCAGTTAAACATTCAAAATTGTGTTTTAATTCTGCTTTTCATAGTGCAGCTCACTTAAAAACAAAGTAGAGTGTTTTCCATATCTCAGGTTTGGCCTCAAAGCAGTGTTCAACCCCACACACACGTGCAAAAACAATCCTGGAAAATTTCCCCCTACATGGCAACTAAGTGAAACACAGACCACCTGATTTTTAAAAAGCCTCCCTGGTGTTAAGAGAGTCAAAATCAGCACTTATTCATCTGGATTGCATGGTTGGCCCTTTGAATTGAAATCTAGCTGGCATATATCATCATCCATCACAGCTCTGTGGGAAAGATTTGACTATGGGTTCAACTTTCAGAGTGTTCAAGATAATTACAGAGTTTAAATATAAATCACCTCAAGAACATGCACACAGGAGGATGTGATTACCCAGTGTCCTCACTGTGCACAGAGATGTGACCTGACTCCTCCACACGGGGTGCAGCTCAGTGGGGACTGCGCTGAAATCAGTGCAGCCCCACCTGCCTAAAAGCCCAACTCCACTCAGGGGGCTGCTATTCCTGATTCCTGGCTCAATCCCACTCTTGGGAAGCCACCTGGGCTGCTCCTATTTGCTGTTAATGGCTGTTGCTGGGCATGAGAGAGCCAATATCCTGAGCTCTGTGCTGTCTGCACTGATGTCAGTGCTGCAACTCCCATTGATCCCAGCAGCAGCAGGAATAGCAGGCACAGCCTTTCACATCAGAGCTCTCCACAGCGAGGGAGGGATGCTCACAGGGGGTACAGCTGTCTTTGAGAGGCTTTCTAAAAATCCTACATGAGCCTCAAGTGGGAGAGGCAGCAGGGAACACAACTAAAACATTACAGTCAAGGGTTTTTTACTTCACACTGCTGAATTACCTACCTACTCCCTACCTAATCCCACCACTTCACTGTGCTGTTTCATTTTGCTTCTGGCTGTTTCAAAGAGTGGGCCTGGGGTGCGAAAAAAGGAGATGTGCAAAAAAGGAATCCTTAATAACCATCTAACTCACACCTCTGACAGCTCAGAATCCTTGTTTTAAAAAGGCTTCAAGAAATTACCCAAAAGGTTCCTACTCCACCTGCTTCCCAAGCTATGCAGTGCAGCCTGTCCTGGCCCAGGTGTGCACCCTAAGCAGAGCACAGGAGGTGATGTTTGGGGCCTCACCAGTGGTACCAGATTGTTGTTGGATCAAATCTCAGTTCAGGCACGAGCATTGTCACCTACAAGGCAGAAATCCCAATGCCATTCCCCCTGCACCTACAGGGAAGTCCTCCAAAAGATTTTAATTTAGGCTGCCAAACAAAAAGGCAGGAAGGGAAAAGGGAAGTGCCCATCAAAGATCACACTGATCTAGGGCAAAGCTGGAAACAGAACTTCTGCCAGGTCCCAAACAATTAACAGGTACCAAGGATGTTGGATGAGTTAGTGCTGAAAACCAGGCAGCAGGAACATCATTTCCCAATTTAGTGTTCCAAAAACTGGTGACAGCTCGTGAACAGCCAGGCTGCAGGGAGGCTGAAGCTGCTCTGTATGCACAGGCATTGCTGAACACCTTAAAATAACCTGCTGCTTTCAATGAGTTTTAATTTGACTCCATTATCTGTGTAATATATATAAAACTGCACTTTACCACCACATTCATTTGGCCACTTAGTTCCTGACTAGCTGAAGTTATTAAGGATCCTAATGACTCATTTTTCTCTTTTCTTGATTAGAAAATGAATGCAAAGTTAATCAGAAGCATAATGCATGTTAATCAGCAAAAACAGGGAGCCACAGCTTAATCAAGTCAAATTGAAGTCTCTCCTTTTAGTACAAGTGAAGAGATTAGAGACAGTGATATATCCAGGGAGACAGGCATAACCAAATAGTATCTGACTTTGTGACAGCTTCTCAAGACAAACTGTAAATGATCCCACACTGCAGACTCCAGGGGTAAAAATATTCTTCCCATTTTTCAGGTCTCTGTGAAAGTATTTCCATACACCCCAACTTACTTCAGCATCAGGAAAGCTGCAAATGGACCCAAAAGTTCAATTTAAGAGATAAATGCAAACTTGAAAGTCACTACTCCGGTTAAACCGCAAGAAAAAGTTAAATATCCATCCTGCCCCAAAATACGAAAAATTGAGATGAGCAATCCTTAAAAAATACCACATCTTTATAGTTTATTTCTGGAATTCTATTCAATGCACTACATCCCAGCTATGTCACAAATAACAGATTGTCTTGCCTGTAGTGCTGCCAGAGTCACAGCCTTCTTTGCAGCTTTGGCATTTTTTGCTCCAGCTGAGCCACTCGATCCTGATAAGGTATCGAATAGTCCATCAATGTCAGACTGCTCCTCAGGAAGAAATCTGGAAAGGTGATCCTGATAGGCATTGCTTTCAGCATTCCCCATCTTTTCAACCTGAATCAAAGGCAAAAAAAAATCAAAAGAAACATTAAACACATCAAGGTATCACAAGGGCCATGAACGACACATCAAACAGATTAACATACCAGTGCAAGCTTTACAAGAAGAGCAAATCAGCAGCCTTACAGGAAATTATTAAAACTACTGTGTAGTCTCTGTATTCACCAAGGCTCAATGAACCTGGAGAACATCTGTGAACAGTGCTTTAAAAGCTGACAGTCTGCCAGCTCTTGGCTAAAACCACCCTGGCCACCAATGCAAACCTCAGTCAAGTCTCTATCAAATGGAAAAACCAATATGATCTAATGGTTAAATTAGTTTAGACAAAGTCACCATGAGTTTGACAGCTGGAATACATCTCTAACATGGAGGGAAAAGCCTGATAATGGATTAGTTATGACAGATTATGCTGCATCTTTCTGGTGCATTAATGGACTGAACCTAAGTTTGCCAATATGATGTGGCACTAAAACACCATCACTGCAAAGTCTCTGAAAATCACATGAGAGTGGGGGTTTTTTTTATGGACACATTATAAAAATAATTTGAAACAAAGGAAGAACAACATTTAGGAATACAACTCAAGTCCCATTGAAAACACAGAAAACAATAAATCAATCACTGGGAGTTGGTACCCACAGAACTAAAGTTGGCAACAGGGGGTTGATTTGGTGTTGCTTTGTTTGTTTTACACTTTTAGCGGTACAACCATTTCTCTCAATGTCGCAGGAGTCACCTGCATTACAGAAACTTGATTTTTAATGCTGTCTGGGCCATGTGCTCTGCCTTTCTCCCTGGAGCAGCACAGCACACACCTAACAGCACCTGAATCCCCGAATTCCACCATGACCGCAGTGACAGCCACCACTGCCAACAGCCTTCCCATCTGTCTGGGGAAGACACAAGTCTGAGGTGACAACATGAAAAAAGTTAAAAAATGGAATAAGAAAAATCATTTTGTAGGGGGTTTCTTCCTGCAAATTCCATCTCCTTCCTGACAGCTCTGTTTTGTAGACGAGCCCGTCACGCAGCCCTTCAGCCGCCTCCGAAGGACACACTGTTGAGCCCAGTGCAGTATTCCTGTCGTTAACTCTGTTTACCGTAGACAAGAGGCCGGGTTGTGGCTGCTTCACCTTCAGGCCCAAAGCCTTGTTTGCCTGGGGAAGATGCCGCTCGTGAGGCAAACACCGAGGGGTGAATGGAAACCACTATAACCTAGAAGTCAGATCGTGGAGATGCTGTTAATTTAAGCAGCGAACCGCTGGAGAAAGGGGGTCCTTGAAAGGTTTATTCCCGGTGTGCCCAGTCCGGCTCAGCCCTGCCCACCCCTCCGCAACAGCTCCCCGCCCCATCCTGGTGACGAAGCGGAGGCACAGCTGGGGCGAGCCCCTCGCCAGCNCCAGTGGCCCCGCTCAGTGACACCGGCCCGGGCCCGGCCGGCGCCATCCGGCACCTCCGCCCGCCCGGCCGGGGCGGAGCGCGGGGCCGGCCCTCGGCCACGGGGAGGGACGGGAGGAGCGAGACAGGAAGGGAAGCGATGGACGAAGGCCGGAAAATGATGGAGGAAGTGGAGGAAGGCAGGGAAGGGGTGGAGAGCAGCCGGGAAGGCGCGGAGCAGCGGTGCTGTCCCCGCGATCCGGAGGGGACGGGCGGGCGGTGCCGCAGCCCGCAGTGGAAGGCGGTGAGGAGGCAGCCGGAGAGCTCCGGAGAGCAGCGGGAGCGCGGCCAGCGCCCCTCCGTGAGGAGTTCCTCAGCCTTGAGGGGACCCTTCTCTCTAAGGGAATGCTTTCCCCTTAGGGACTCACAACCCTGAGAGAACATTTCTCCTTGAGGAAACTCTCCTTTTTGAGCGGACCCTTCCGTCCTTTTTGAGGGAACCCTCTGCCCTTAGGAAAATTTCTGTTTTGAGGGGACCGTCCACCCTGAGGGGACCTTTTTTCCTAGAGAGACTCTCCTTTAGGGAACTGCCCTCCCTGAGGAGACCCTGCTTTTCCAGGAAAACACCCTCCCTGAGGAGACCCCTCTTCCCGAGGCATCCCTTTTCCCTGAGGACACCCTGCTTTTCCAGGAACACTTCCTCTCTGAGGAGACCCTTCTTCCTGAGGCATCCCTTTTCCCTCAGCCTCCCTGGCCCTAAAACGTGTTTCAAAAAGAGTAAAAATTCAGAGTTATAGCTGGGACACAGCAACCACCCCCTGCAGCTCCTGTCAGGGCTGCGCTGCCAGGTGCCCTGTGCTGAAGCATTTTAAAAAGCATCCCAAAAAGTATCCTGGGAAGGTCCCAGGAAGGTCTGTGGGAGGTGGTGCTGGCCGTGATCTGTGCTGGAAACAACTTGTGGCCTTTGGGAAGGGAAAAGCTGGGTGTGCCTGTGTATAATAAATACACACACAGAGGTCACTTTCAGGGTAAACACTCGGGCTCTGGTGAATTTCAATGGCAGTAGGGAGTGGAGGGAAAGCACAACAATTTCTCAATGATTAGGTTCGGTTTCTGTCTGCTGACTGGCAAAATTGGGCTGGTTTGAGGCTGAAAGGTAAAAAGGCTGTACATGCTCTAAGGGACAAATGCAAGGTCACAGGGACTGGCCATGCCTTTAGTTAGACCTGTGAATACTTGGGAGAAAAATTAGAACCTCAGTGGTTGCAAAACCCTCGTCCCAGAACTCACTCTTTTTTTTTTTTTTCTTTTTTTTTTCTTTTTTTTTCTCCATGTTGGCAAATTTTCATCCCATTTGCTTTATTCCTCTTGTTCTTTCAGCCACAGGGTTTGGTTCCTGCAGCACACCAAGGCCTTCACATTCATAGCAGTGATACCATTTTTGTCTATGCTTTGTCTGACTCTGGTTGATTTTACTGCAGCCTGAGCTCAGTGTGAAGCCCCCTCCTCCTTCCAGATGGGGAGAGATGGGAAATTTACACAAAACCGATGTTATAAGTGTTCCTGCAATGAGGTACCATGGAACAGCTTTGGCATTTTGCTTTTAATTATAGTCTTATCAGTATGTTTTCAACAGAAAGCAGAAATGTACAAAAGAAGATAATTTAGGGGAAAAAAAAATAGTTACCCAGAGAAGTTATTAATGTGCCATCCCTGAAAGTTTTCAAGACCAGGTTGGAGGGAGCTTGGAGCACCCTGGGATGGTGAAGACTGTCCCTGCCCATGGCAGGGATTGGAATGAGATGAGCTTTAAGATCCTTTCCAACCCAACCCTACCCAATCTGTGATTCTGTCTGTACTAACCATGGCAGAGCTCCCACTGTTTTGCTCTTTTGCAAGAATGAGTAAAAATCTTGATAAAGTTAAACCACACTTTTTAATTGGGGGGGGGGTGATGTTTAACCTTCAGGGATGCAGCATTTCATAAAAACCTGTAGAAGAGTTCTCTTGTTGCCAGCTCCAACTTAGAAACAGATTGACCAGAATTCCAGGGTGGATGTTATTTCAGATTCTCTCTGATCACCGCTAGAGGCACAGGATCCAGCTCCTGTCAGCAGGGTCAGGACGTAGCAAGTAAAAATTAAGGAATTAACGGCAAGTTCATATGATGTGAACGCAGCCTGGGTTAGTAGAAGGTGTCCCTGCCCGTAGCAGGCTCGAGATGACCATTTTAACTCAAAACAGCTCAAAACATTCCAGGATTCAATGCCATTCCTCTGGAAACTGCTGGAGATGTCTTTGCCCACACGATGGCATCGCATGTTCAGGAAGTTCTCCGTGGAGCCCACACTGCGGGCTTCAGCACCGCTCCAAGTGGGTTTGGATTCCCCTGTTTAGTGTGTTAGAAGTAAAACCTGTGTAATAAATTAGTTCATCTCTTTACTATTAACTCCATGTAACGACCATGAGGACAAAACTCAGTTCTTGGTGGAAGTCCCTCTCTGGGCTATGAGAGCAGGTTCTGGAAAAAGTCTAATTTGTGTTTGGTTTCCATCAGTGTTAATGAACTTCCAGTTGATGCCCAAGGAGAAAAATGATACATGCAGAATGAGAAAAACAAACTTTTTTCATTCAAGTTAACTTTTTCTTCTTTAATTTATTTTTAAAGGTTAGTGTTTCTGTGGATGTATTGCTTCACGTGCAATTGGATTTTTACATTTTTTTGTTTTATGGGTTATGTTCCATATTTTATCTTTTTCTCTAGGACCTCTTCTCAGTCTGAAAATACAAGACTCGAGATTCAGGTCTTACTGACCTTACACTGAGACTGACAACCGGCCAGCTAATTCTGATTGACCAGCACCATCTTCACAAACAAATGATGATTTCATGACCCTTTTTCTCCAACTACTGGGCTCAGAATCAGTCAAAGGCTACTGAAAGGTACCTGTCCTGGCTTAGCTCAAATGTATCCTCTTTTGACTGTGAACTGGGAGTTTGTTTGTCCTGCCCGTCAATCTAACCCGAGCTTCCTGCTGCTCCTGGATGGCGTTTTGTCACTTGCCTGTGACATTAGGCTGTAAACTGCAGGGTGACCAGCTCTTAGAGCCACAAGATACTCACACTAAATCGCACCGATTATGCTCCTGCTGCGGGGGAGTTTCCAGGTCAGAGGCCAAACACACTTTTTACACGCCTTTTTTTGCGCCGAGAGTGTAAAAAGTCAAGCTGGAAACGTGGTGCATAAGGGCAGCAAATTCGCAGCTCTCTCTAAATGAATCGTCACTTCCTCGTGTGTATTTTCAGCTACTCAGCAGAGCTGGTTGTCTCCAGTGCTTTGTTTCTACCAGTAAGAAAGAGAGACTACACTAAGATTCCTTTTAAGGACATTCAGGAATATACTGGTGTATAAAAAAGAAGGGAAAAAAACCGAAGAAGTTTCTATGAACAATTGTGGCTAATTTTGTGAGCGGTGTTAGACATTTGTTTGATTGCAGAGTGAAAAAAACAAAACCACAAAACCCTGAACTGTTTTATTTTAAAGACTGTATACTTTTGACCTTAATAAAATGGCGTAGGTTTGGTTTTATTAGTTTGCCAAGACCACAGAAAATTTAGATGACCTTAGTTCCAGGTAACCTTCATTTCAGTTCAAGTCTCAGGTAAATCTCCTTCAGATAAAATAAATTATTTCAAGATAACAAAATAGAATGCAAATGATGAGCTAAGCAGCTCTGCATTTACATCAAGCACACCTGTTTAACCTCAGTTATCTTTTAGTTTCTTTAAAATTATTTTTTCTCCTCTCTTGAGTTGGAACAGAGAAATTTTGCAGCTCGTTAGTCTTGTATACACGTGTTAAAGTTGTTACCCTCTGGTGTCAGTGATTCAGAACCGTTCTGATTCACCTTTGATATGGTTCATACCTCGAACTGAGCTCTCATTGAAGGCCAGCTGAGAAAGGGACCCTGCTGTGCCAAAGACTGTGCAGACAGACAGGATTTCTGTTCCAAAGAGCTTATAATTAGCTGCATTCACACCTGCAGTGAGCAGAACTCCAGCCCTCTCAGCCACAGGCATCTGAGAACTCAAAAAATGCTGATATCACACCGGAGGCACTTTTCAGCAGGGTATTTTGGGGGTATGTTCACCTCCTGGGAAAGGGAGATTGGGACTATTGGTCAAAATAAACCATTAAGTTTCAAAGCTCTTGCAGCCTGGAGTGTAGATAAGCCCTGGTGTAAGTCACATGGAGGAAACACTTCTGATGCTTTTCCCTTCCCAGTTATTACTCAGCATTTCAGTTACACTATGCTGCAGAACTCTGGCCTTTGCAAAAGAGGTCACATTTAAGTTAAAAGAGTTAAATTATAAAAGACCCGTGGCCATGTTTTAGGGTCTAGTGAACACAAAGGTAATTTCACCTCTTTTAATGCCATTGGGCTCTGTTTCCTGTTTTGGTGGGGACATGAAGTTTCACAAGCCATCTGCAGTCACAGTGCAATCCTGCAAGAACCTTATTTGATGAAACTCGTTGTAGGCCCAGCCCACTGATCATCTGTAGGGTGACCTCAGCACAAAATTCCTTTGACTTTAAAAGGTATGGCCCAAACCTGCCCCTGATGCCCTTTTATATCCGTGTTGTTCAGCTCTGCCTGTCACTGGCTGCTGGAGGAGCTGTACTTTCACAGCTTCTCACCTGATTTGCCTTCGGGTTTTTGTGGGATTGCCATATAAGGGTAAAAGAAAGTCTGATTCTCACCCGAACTGAGTCCTTAGGTAGCCACAAAGGAAGTTGTGCGTTTTGCAAGTCTTTGTACTTCCCTTTACAAACCCCTCTGCCTGCTGGTAACCAGCTCTTCTGTAAAAGGAGAAAGGGCGCAGTGAGCAGATAAATCTGATTATTGGGGTTGGAACTAGGTGATGTTTAAGGGCACCTCCAAACCATTCTCTGATTCTGTGATTATGGGCAGAGATTAGAACATGCAGTATTTTAGAAAATGTACTTACAGGTGGGATAATGTCCATATAAACCACAGCCAATTTAAAAAGGCAAACAATCCTTAACAAGAGAACCAAATATGCAGCCTCTGATGCTGAGAAACCCTACATAGCCCCTTTTGTTTATTTTCTGCTTAGCCCTGGCCTAGTTTGAATTAAATTCCAGATTACTTACAACATTACCCAACTCTTTTGTTTTGTTTGCAAAGGTTTGTAATCTGTGTTTAGTGAAAACTGTAGAGGAGTACAGCAAACCTATAACTGAGTGAAGGAGCCAAATGGTAGAATTCTGTCTCTCACTGCATATCAACAGTCTTTGGGGTTGCTCTTTTTCTTTTTCTTTTTCTTTTTCGTGGGTTTTTTTTTTGTTGTTTGTTTGTTTGTTTGTTTGGGGGGGTTGTTTTGTTGGTTTAATTTTGGTGTTTTTTTTCATTTACAGGCTGCTTTCTATGAAGGAATTTTAGAGTATGTTGAGGGTATTTTTTCCAATGAGGAAGTCTTCCATAGGAAATATATAACTTTAGCTGTTTCCATATATAGTGCTGCAGGACGGAAGGCAGAGGGTCCTTTTGCTCCAGATGGGAACAGAAGGTCTCATTTCCTCAGAGCACATCTTAATCCCATCTGTTTCAATTGTAGTGTGGGCAGAGTCTGGTGGCCCAGACTTTTTGTTCTGTTTGTGAGCGTGGGTCACCTCACAGGGTGTTATCACCCTTGTGTCCTTGGGGTCAGACTGTTTGGTCTGCCCACCCCAGACCCTGGAAGTGCTGCCGCCATCAGAAACAATGAGGTGGAAACACGGGGGAAAAACATCAAACAGTTTTAGAGCACTGCATCTGGCAAACAAAAACATGTTTGAGTAGGAGATGGGAAAGTTCTGGTAGCATTCCTGAACTCATTTCCACCGTTGTTCACCCCTTCAATGCATGCAAACTCTTTCTCCAAACAGAGGGAGAAAACCCCTTGAAACAGATTTGTGAGGGAAGCCTTTTTCAGCAGGGCAGCTTTGTTTCTTGGTAGTATTGACACCCACCATGTAACAAGAAACCAGTGTTTTGTCCTCTGTTGTATGGAAAACCCTTCAGGTTTGAAAATAAGTGATGGAAACATGATCATGGCTTGTGATGTCAAGGGCCATTGAGTAAACAAATGAATTTCTTGCAGTTTCAGGGGTTTGTGTGAGTGGCATTGCACTGCTTTGTAACGTGCAGCTCCTTTTCCCACATGGCTTCTTCCCTTCCAGCTGGGCTGGATTTGATCTATTCATTCTCTGTTTGTGCAGTACAGTTTATTTTCCACCCTAACTCATCTTTTTGACTGCTTCCCATATTTCTGCCCGGGTGTGGAGTGTGTCTCTCAGAGTCCAAAACCTTTTGTTTACCTTTCCCTGAGTTACCCAGTACCCACAGTGGGATGGTTATTGCCCAAAGCAAAACCAGAGCAGGCTGTGGGAGCACCCAGCTGTTGCTGTCTGCTCAGTGCTGGGATCTCTGCTCCAAGAGTATCCGGGAAAAGGTGAGGCACCAGATTAAAGTGTGAGAGAGGAAGCTGTTCCTGCCTCATGCCTTTCCCAGGGGTGTATGTACATATATACACTATATATAATATGCAGTCATGTCCTTGTACATCTCAGCATTGCCAAATTACCCCAATCAGTTCCAGGCTGGGTTTTTTTTTCCAAACTGTGAGCTATAAAAGCCTGGTTCTGGAGCAGCTTCCTGTGTGTTCCAGCAGCTTCCTCTGTGTTCCAGCAGCTTCCTGTGTGATCCAGCTGTGCTGCCTGCTGGACCCATGAGCTGTGGGAAGAAGTTAGGGCAATAAACTGCTTCCATCTCAGTGTTTATTCCACGTGTGGGTACTCCAGTTCCTTCATGAAACACGTGTGGCAGATCTGTGTCCCCCACAGATAGATGCTCTCCAGAGGAGAACACAGCAGCTTTCTCTGTGTTTCCTGTTTTCAAGTTGTACTTTTTCACAAGGGAGTGAAACCATCATTATCAACAAGCAGCCTTAAACTGCAAATCCAGCTCTTCTCCCCAGTACAAAGAGCTGTTAAAGGTCAGTCTGGCTTTTTACAGCTCGGGCCTAATTAGGCATTGCAAACAAGCAAGAGGATAACCTGTGCTTTTTTACTGAGTAAGGTACCAGTGAGATCGAGATAATAACAGTGAGCTGGGGCAGCTTTGAAGGGCTGCCTGTAAATCACCTGCTGCTGGAGGTGACTCAGAGAGTGTGTCCCCAGACAGGGCTCAAGTTGCAGTTTAAAGCAGCGATTGCCAGCACTAAACAGAAAATATGTCACAGGAGATCAGAGTCCAAGCCAAGCTCTGCCTTTAGGAAGGGCTCTGTACTGGCAGCTGATGTGGGGAAGGGGAGATTCAAGGTGGTGGGGAAAAGAAGGTGAAGTGGTGAAATGCTTTGTGTGAATGGTTGGAATTGAAAAATGAAAAAAACCCTTTTTTTTTTTTTTTTCCCAAGGTCTGTCCTTGTCTTGCTCTATGGCCTCAGGCAGGTTTGTTTTTCACTTGCACATCTCTCCACACAAATACTGAGAGAGTACATGGTGTAATGGCCCTGATTTTATTCCAGTGCTGTAGCAACATGCTTTCTAACAACACAGGGAGGAAAAGCAACAGCATTGTTTCTACAAGCACCCCTGGGGCCACCTTTTATTCCCATCCTGCAGAAAGAATCTCCCTCCCTTAGGTGTCTCCTCTCAGAGGCGATGCCAAGCTGTGGAGCTGCACAGAATAAAACTGGTTCCAGTGGCTTGAGGTGCACCAAAAAAAAAAAAAATCCCTCACACTCAAAAGCAGCCACAAATCTGACAGAGTGTGAGGCCACCACCAAAACTGGGTGTCACACGATACCTTCTGCCACTCAGGAAGAGCAGGCTGTTTCTATGGCTACTACTGCCTTTCTCTCAAATGCACGAACCACTGGTGCTGATGAGATCATATTGTATTATAGAAAAAAAAATTACTCACATACTGCTTTACACTGCAGCATTTGTTGAGCTAGTAAATATCTGACTTCCTACGATAAAGACATTTTCCACTTAACGTGTTTTTATAAAAGGGTAGGATTTTCCTCGTCTAGGATTTATAAGTGCATCCATTTTGGCCTCGAAAATCCTTGTTCTGGTTTCCATGACAACAGGTCTGATTTTTGAGACTATTTCTTCCCCTTACTTCGTCTTGGGTGGGGAAGAGTTGCTGTCCCCTTCCAGCAGCAGTGCAATGGGCAAAGAAAATGGTCGTCTTGGAGAAAAATCTGAGACTTGAAACCAGAAACTTCAGCCAGTTTCTTTAAACATCAGTGAGAAATGCACGAGAAGAATGGTGCTGCTAACCTAGCACAGGTTGGAGTCAGATTTTTTGTACATGAAGAGTCAAGTGCATGTGCAATTCCAGGAAATTTTAGTCATATACCACCCAGTCATGTACTTCACAAACTGCTCTGGTATCCCTGAATAGCTCTGTGTTGGCACACAGCAAAATAACCAGACAAAGAGGATCCAGCCAGTCTGTTCATATTGTCACTTCACAGATTAATTAGTACTGAATGCACTTTATTATATGAAATACGCTCTCACCAGCTCTATTTTTTCCCTCAAGACATCCCGTTTTCAGTACTGAGCTGCTAGGACTGTCTGTTTCACAGATCATTCATGGCTAAGGCATCTTCCTTCAATGTGAGCAGCTCATTTGAGACCAAGGGTAGTAAAGGCACCATAAATAATCCACAGCTGCTCTACAAGGAGCTTTCCAGTGGATTTTGCACTTTTAACATTTTCAGGAAGGATGAAGATAGACAGCTGCTGATACTCCATGGCTGAAGTGGTTTAGTAATTGCTCTTCTAAAATGATAAAAAGGCCTTTTTTGCAAACTCCTCAGAAAATCCCTGGGGAGGCCTTGGTTCCTTTTCCCTGCAGAGAAGAAGCACAATGTACCTGCATCCTTTTGGGTAATAAGTACCTTTGAATGTGCTGTCCACTCAGGTTTCAGATGAAACTTATCTCTTTTACTTACTGCAGAGCTTTCTTCATTTATGTGGGTAAAAGACATTATTACCATAGTGTTTAAGGTGTCATTATGGCATTATAATCTCATTTGAGCTGGCAGCACCTTAATAAATCCTCTACCTATTCCTTAAACTAGTATGGGGTTACTCCCATTATCTAATCCAAATGCTGGAGATTCCAGCCCATCTTTTGAAGCAGAAATCCAAGAGCAGGTCAGGTATTCTCCATTAAGACAGAAGGCAGGAGTATCTCATTTAGGATGTTTTATCCACTCTGTTGTAAGCTGTGTGTAATTTACAGTAGAGGCTACTCTGTGACTCTGCTGTCCCCACCTGTGCAGTCCCTGACACATCTCAGGGTAATGTGAGATTATTGCTGAAAGCCCAGAGCAGTTAAGAGTGAATCAATACCAGGCACAAGACAAAAGTGATTCAGTGATTGCCTTAAATCACCACGCACAGGTTTTGCCTTCTGTCATCACTAAAACATGCTGCCCATGCTACTGAAACAGCCAGTCCCTTGGGGACAATGAAGTCACAGCAGCCCCATTTCAGCTGTGCAGCCAGCTAGAGACAATGTACTCACCCTCCTTTTCTGTGCCCTCCCGTGACATGCAAGGGATTAAAATGTGAGTCATCTGCTGAAAAAATACTGATCCTGAGGCAATGGGATGGCTCTTAAGAAAGGTCTTGCATTCCATAAATATTAATTATGAATGGTGAAGAAAGCAGACATAATTGAAAACAATGAAACCTATGCAATTCCATCTGCACTGTAAACTTTTCAGATATCAACGTTTCCATCTCTAAATTGCTCTCGCACTTAGAACGCTTGAGTGGTTTTATAACCCATTGGAAAATTAAATTTTTACCTTTCTGGGTTTTTTCATTTCTTCTGGCACAACTTCCTGTCATATTGCACCCCACAGAAGTGTTGTGTTGAAATCCTGAATTTTGTTTGTAGCGCTGTCTGAATGGTCCTGCAAATAATTAATTGATTCCTGCTTTTCATATAGCCCAGAGCAAGTTTAGAGGAAATAAATGTAACATGAGTTAGTCATCCTTAAATAATCTCAAAGCAGGGAGCCCTACATTAACAGCAGGCTGATAACAAGCTGTGCTGTGCTATCTCCAGTGAAGCTTTGCTCGTGACTTCAAATCAATTGATGAGCTGTCATTTATTTGTTTGTTTGCTTTTTCTCAGCGGGTGAATTTACTGTCTTCTTGCTGAAGTATCAGTTATTCTTGTAGAATTAAACAGTGCTGTTTTAGGATTATGCATGTAGAGGCTGAGGTGGTTTGAGACATGATAAAAACTAATAAAACACCACCTCTGTTAAGACACCTGTGATAGGTACTTTTTTTTTTTGTACTAGAGATAAATATTATGTTGCAGGAACAGCAAAGAATGGGCTTAACAAGAATCAGCAGACCTGATCTAACCATTTAATTTTATTTTTTTTTTCAGGTTTCTGCTGTCGACCATCTGCAGCTGCTGTCGGTCAGGCATTGATCTGACCTCTGAAGGACAGAAATCCATTCTGCCCCCTGCCTGGTCGTTCAAGGCTTTTTATCTTGGCATCTAAATTGGATTTTATTCAATTTTATTTAAATCCACTGTATCAACACTTAATGAACAGAAGCCCTCCCACTCTGCTCTGTGGCATCCCATTGTATACCAGCTTTTTATTCTTGTGTGTGTGCTATACATATTCATTTCCCTTAATCTTTCATGCTAATGCACATTTCCCTTTCCTATTCTTTTTCTCTTCTTGATTATCATTAAATACCTGGGTGATAGTTAAATGTCAGAAAAGCCCTGAGAAATGCCTCATACTGGAGGAAAAAACAGTTTATGTTTAAACAGCCCTGAGCCTGGGAATATCTGCTTTCCAGGCTGGGGGACTGTTCTGGCCATCTCTGAAAAAAAAAAAAAGATCTCTTGAGAGAAATAGATTTATGTTGTGTTTTGGTTTTGAACTTTGATATTGAAATTGGAGGTTCAGAAACGAATCCTGTCTTCTCTCTAGTTCATCTCTGCCCTGACATGATAATGGGTCACTTGGAACAATCAGCTGGCTTCATTAATTATTAATCCTAACACATGGCAAGAGCAATCTGGAGATTTGCTGGGTGTGTGGGGGTCTGTTGATGGAGATGTGAAGGGGGCAATTACCAGTCTAAAAATAAATGAGAGTGGCAAGTGCCAAAAAGGAGGGGGAATCAGGAGGCTCAGGTATGGCTGGAAGAATTAAAAGATACTTTATTTCACAGTCAGATTTACATCTTAAGTTACATTAAAGTAAAAATTCCTAGAGCAGGGCATGTAGTTCACATGAGGATTGGGTTACTTGGCTGAGCTGTGGTCTGTGCAAATATGCATTTATAAATGTTCACAAGAATTTTGATACTTGCTGAGTGCATAGGAAAAGCAGTGAGCTGTTCATTTTTAGGAATTGATACCCGGTCAAGCAAGAATACAACTCTCATCCATGCATTGTAGTAGCTTTCTTGGGCATTTATGCTGAGGGGAGAAAACAGAAGTCTTGAGACATGGAGTAAGAGCTGCTGCATAGCAGGAATGCTGTTTATGTTTGAGGGTGACCTTTTATCTACACAGACCTGGGTAGTCTAATGAATACCAATACTTATTGCCACTGCAGAAAGGGAAAGGTGTGAATTTCCCCCAAAGTCTGATACAATGAGAGGGTTTTTTCCTATGGCCTTTCTCTGTTTTTGCTGCACCACAACAGGAACTCATGTCCTGCTGTTTCAAAAGGGCTGAAAGAGTCAAGGGCAGAAGGAGCTCTCTGTACATTTCCTTTCTGTCAATAAGACATTGATGAGGTTTGTGCACAATAACATCTTACTTGAATATCCTAAAGAACACTTCCTGGCAGAATGGTGTGTTGCAAACCCCTCCCTGCTCTGCTGTGCATTGCTGAGATGTGCTGTGTGCTGCTCTCCTCTGGATATTGTCTGGATTCAGCTCCCAGGTGAGCTCCCCTCCCAACAGCCACAGGCCCTCGTGGCAGTGGAGCCATCTGTGACAGCTCCAGATACCTCATCCCAGGTTTTTCCTGCATTTTCCAGCTCCAGTGGCAGTGGAAGGCAAGGATAGAAAGGTTAACCCCTCTCACCCTCAAGGGCTGGGAGGGTTGGCAAACCACAAGGGGCTTTCTCCTGCTTAGGCTGCCACAGCTCATGCAATGCCAGGCATTAATGGAGCTCCAGAGTGTCTGATGGAGGTTTTTTTTCCCACAGAGCAAAATATTAACTAAGTCAATTGATTGCATTTTCATTCCTTGAGGGAGGTGCAGCCCACACATGCCATTGTGTCTGAGCACAGACAGTCTGCTGAGGCAATCCTGTGTTATCTCACGGGGGCTTGGTGCTGCATCTCCAGCCCTTGCCTCTGCTGTAAAAGCAAATGGAAATTCTTGCTCACAAGACCTAGCTGACAAAGAAATAAATTCTTGTAAAGTCGCTGTCCCAAACTTAGGAAATTACAGTGTCTGCTGCAACAAAACGCCCTGATAAACTCCCATCCATCTGGAAGGTTTCCATAATCCACTACAGATTGCCAATTAATTGCATACTTAGTTCTATGTAATAAGGACAGATAATGGGCTGTATTAGTGGAAGTCCCTCAGGGGCAGTGGAAATACATCACAATATTCCTAAATAGGGTATTTTTATTAAAGCAACGCCTGCAAGCTTCTGTCTGCTACTAGAAACCCATTGTGTGGGGAGCTGTACATGTAATGAAAGGCCAGATTTACAGCACACACTCCTATTAAGTGAAGCACTTAATTGCTTACTTCAAGTACCAGTTCAAATAAACTGATCTCATCTATTTTCTAATTAAATGTGGGAAATTATAGTGTGGCTGGTTGGGACACAAGGTTTTTAAATCCTCTTCTAGAGCAGGAGGAACTGTAAATAGTCTCTCAAGCTGTCAAGGTTAAAATGAGACTGAAATCACAGAAAGATCCTTTGAACAATGGTGTGTGAAATATTTAGGATTTTGCACACATAAATAAATCACTTTTTTCTTTTTTTTTCTAGACTCTTTTTTGACCAGTTTGGATTTAGACTAAAATTCCTATTAATTAAACCAATTACATAATGGGCAGACATAGCTTTTATATAAACACATAGAATTCATTTTATTTGGATGAATTGAGTTCTTCTGTGCTCCACTGAACATAATGTTCATGATGACCTTTTCCTGCTTACAGGAGTTTTAATATTTCACAGCAGTGTTTCTGGGAAGCAACTTGGTAAACAGCAATTGTTCTCCAGAGGATAAAAAATGGGAAAATTAGTTTGGAAATTGAGTCAAATTGTCACAGGATTATTAGGGCCTAAGGAAATTATGCATCTTTATTTCATTTATTGCTACACTAAGTTAATCTTGCATATCTGTGACAACCACAAGAGGGTTGTGTACTTTTTCAGTTTAAAATTTTCGGAACATTTTGTGTGTGTGTGTTGTATAACTGGAACATTTTAGTACCCAAAGTCCTCCTGCTGGGTTTAGCTTTGTACCTCCATGTGAAAATCACTGCTGTAGAACCAGAGATGGATACAGAGTGTTCATTTTCACTGGAATTAGCTCAGGAAAGTCTTGGATTGCTCTGGGATGCCTGGAAGGGCTCCCACTGAAATGCCTGTGACTGTTACCTGTCCCAAAAACTACCTGCTGGTTTTCAGGTTGATTTTTCACACCTTCTCCTGTGTGTGAGTTTTTCAGAAAGGAGAAAGCTGAGCACTTTCAGAACAGTTTGCTGCTATCAAGAACCATTTTTTTTTTGCTGTTTCCTTCTCCTGAGGTTGTCACATGACTGATGAAGCAAAAATTCACTTGTGAACCGCTGCTGGTAAGAGGAGGCAGAATGAAGCTGAGCCTCCCTGCCTCCTCATGTATTATACATGTAAAAGTCCTGATAATTTCATAGGCTTTCACACTAAAAATAGTGTCCCCATGACCCAGGGCTTCTGGATCTTCCTCATAGCAGGCACCACATGAATTAATCACTGAGCTCCACCTTCACTTTTGTGGAAGAGACTCAGTTTAGCCTAATTCCCAGGAGTGCCAGGCATTGCATTTGCTGGTTCCAATGGGGGACATGTTATTTATTACCCCTGGAAACACAAAACACTCATGTCCACAGGGAGGGTCAGCTTCCATTTAGCCTCCCCCAGGCCCATATGCAACAGACATTAGTATTTTAGCTTTATTCAGCTTTGTTTTGCTTCTAGGGAGAAACTACTTCAGTAAATTACAACTAGATGGATGTTTTCCTCTCTCTTAAATGCAAGCTTTGGGGTTTTTTTGCTGTTCTCAAATGGGTTTTGTGCTATCAAACTAGAAAATCTTATAGGTGTAATCTAATCACAGATGTTAATATGGAGAACAGTGGTTACTAACCAAATAGAAATCTGCCACTGTCTCCTTTTCAGTGCTGGTCAGACTCTTTCCTTTTAGCTGAAATCCATCTGGGCAGCATCTGCGTCACGTGCAGTCACTTGCCTGCCTTGATAAAAGGTTGAGAAAATACTGATTAGAGCCATTTGATCTGGACTGGAATTAAAGTGCCTATAGAAACTCCCTCCCACGGTGCAAGACAAAACTATTGGTAACATGTAACAGATCTCAGGAAGCTTCTTCCACCTTCAAATACAAGGTGAAGGCTTCCTGAATCTAAAATCTGAATTTTACAGCACAATTCCAACACAATTTCTTCACAGATGTTAATACTTGTTCCAAATTTGGTTTTGTTTTTTTGTTTTGTTTTGTTTTGTTTAATTAACAAAACCTTTTCTATTTTGCTGCCCCAACTGAGCAATAATAAGAGCTGACAAACCTTTTGTGTGTGTGTGTGTGGAGATCTGCTCTGTATTTAGCAAACAGCACTCTTCTCCCCCCAGCTCTGCAAACACACTCCTGTAAATCTGAATCAAATCCCATTCAGGACATTTCATCTTAAGTGGTTTCATCTTACTGTAATTACCAAGCCATGTGAGGAGTAGTGAAACAATTGTCTGCACAACAATGGAGATGAAATAAAGATAGCCTCTAATTAATTCCATCTAGGTTATAATTAATTTTGACTGAGTTGCTCAGGACAATATCCTTAAGCCTCACAGGCTGCTCTAAAAGAGGGCTGATCACCAGCTGCTGCTCTTTGATTTTCAGAGCAGATGGGGCTATTTCCAGCTATTGCTTAAAAGGAAATGATGAGGAGGAGGGTGGGCAGTGATTGATTGGCTTTGAACAGCCCTTGGGGGTGACACTGCTGGAGGAAATGCTCTGAGAAGCAGACTCTGATAAGGTCTTTTAAAGATTTTAGAGATGTCTTGGTTTAATTTGTCTGTAATTTTGTAAGAGACACTTTTTTCTTTGTTGGCAAAAATTATGATCAGTGCTGGGATGCTAGGTCAGTAAATGTTTCATTATATGCTGTGTATTAAGTAGCATATAAGCATATTAATTAAGCATATTAAGTAGCACATAAAGCTTTGGGTCACAGTGTTGATAAAGGTGATGAAGGATACAGATATGAATGTTTCCAGTCCTTGCCATTTTGTAGAAACAAAAGATGAAAAGTATCTCTTTAGATGGTTACTCTAGTTCTGTCTGTCAACAGAGAATTGTTCCCTACCTCACTGTACCAGAAGCTTTGGTAAGTAAGGCATTAAAATAAATTTGAGAAATTCTGCCACTTCCTCTGTTTGCTGGCAAACTGCAAAATTCTCAGATGGGTTTGTTGCTAAAAATTATTCATAATTTCTGGAATAAATAAATCCTGGTTTGCTGGTAGACTGTACTCATCAGGAGCAATGGGTGTAGAAATTACCAGTGTGGCAGTTTCTCAAACACCACAGTATTTAGGGTTTCTGACTGGAGAGCATCTACAACTCCCTAATACCTGGCATGGGCTCAGTTCTAAATGCAAAAGGTGAAAATAAAGGTTGGAAACCAACATTATCTGACTATCTCTAGTAAAACACTCCTGTGAAAAGAGAGCAGATATGTGACAGCTTCAGAGCTAAAATTTTCAAAGCTGAGAAGCCCCATCTGTAATTGTTAGTGGGGAGGGAAAAGTCAAAATGGTTTTCACATTGTGCATTTCAATGGGAATAAATAGGAAGGTTGGAGATTCAAATGTTAATAATGATGTTACAAAGGTGTTTTCTAGGAATTTCATCTAGAGTCTGTCTTTTCCTGTGCTAAATCTTCTGCTTGCTGTCATTTTGTTTTGCTGCATTTTCATTGCTGTAGCATGCACACCATCCTATGAGTTCCTAAAGACCAGTGCCATGTGTTTTTCCAGGCGAAAACCCCACAGAAAGCAGAGTTTAAAATCTTATATGAAGTCCCCCTTCATGCACGAGAAAAGAAAAGAGATGAGCAAAAAAATAGATGAGCAATCTGCCTTACACTGGGGTTTGAAACTGGTACAAAATGCTTTCACCAGTAATCATTTTACTGTGAATATGTGGCTCCAGTCCAAACCAGTCCGTGTTTCCTGTTTAGTCTGACGGAGACAAGTCACAGCTCTGTTTTTGGGAAAGCACTGGTGGGGTGTGTGGAAACACTGCCTGTGTTATCTGTTTGTGTTACCTTGAATGTGATGGTTGTTAATTTTTTTTTTTTTTTTTGTCCTTTCATTCTCTTGTTTGCCCTACAAGTAATTTTCTGAACCCAATGAGTTCATTAGAATGCTTTAATCTGCCTTTTCCATAATAGAAGCCACACAGTTTCACCTAATAATTCTTGTATTGAGACAAATACCCATGTTCCAATTGTAAATTCTCTTTTTTTGCCCTTTAACACAGGTGCCCTTAAACTCCTTGGTTTTCCCAAGTGTGTTTTATTAATTGTAGGCATGTGAAGGTACAGCTTGACACTGGCTGTGTGGCTTCACTTGCTCAGTATCATTGCTGATTTCTTAGGGAAGAGGCATGGCCCATCTCCTCTAGAATGCTGAATCTATGTCCATGTTTTGAAATAAATTAAGACTGCAAGTTAGGTTTTTTTCCCCACTTCACTTCTGTCTTTTTAGCAAAATTGTGCCTCCCTTGCTTGCAGTTTTAGGCCCTGTAAAGCATTGCAGGGCAGCTTCTCTGCTCTCCTGCAATTCCCAGCCTGCCTGGACAGCAGGAACATTTTGTCTCCTGAGACACCAATGTGCTGAATCAGTGGAGTCATGGTTTTCAGCCTAACATCTGTCCCCATTAGAGTGGGCAAGTAATTCAGCTTTTTTTGCTTAAAATGAGAACTTTTCAAGTGACTCACACACTCGTTCCATTGCTTCAAGGGATCGTTCCATGCTGGCAAAATCTCCCGTGGAAAGTTCAAGAGAAAATTCAAGGAAGATCTGCAGTTTTCAGTTTTATGTTGCTTCCTTCTGGCTTACTCAGGTACATTGTTCAATTAGGCCTAATTCCTTTTTATCTCTTCTTGGGCTGCATGACAGGAGGAGATATCCCTCTCTGTAGAGAATTTTCCTAGGGAATGAGCTGCCCAGACCTGAGTTACCCCAGCTGAGGCCTGACCTGAGGCCTGTTGAAGGGTTTGACGCAGTTAAAATTACTTAGCCAAGTTGTGGCGCAGTTAGAAATTATGTTAAGGTGTCTGGGAAAGATAATGGGGTTTGTGAAGGTCACTGTATAGAGTTGTTAGTAAGTGTTTATTAGCTACCTTAAAAGTAAGTTCAACAATGTGTGTTTGCATTCTTCTCTCTGCTGTGTGCCAATGAAAGAGCTATCCGTTTTGTAAACTATATAGAAATGTATATAAGCTGCCATTTTAGATCGAATAAAGGAGAAATGCAGTGTTGACCATACTGGTTGGACTTCTGTGTTTGCTATGACCCAACTCTCTTTTATAAACAGGGTAACCCTGGTTTTACCTCTCCGTGTGCTAACAAATGGTCAGACATGCCCATGACTCATTACTGAACAGGCACAGCAGGCCTGTCCCTTCCAAGATTTCCAAGATATTTCCTTGTTAAACTCTTTAGCAGGAAAAAAGAGGGATTAAAAAAACCCCACATGGAACTTTGAAATGCCACCCTGACAGCTGAAAGTGCTGATATGCACCTTGTGCATCAGGTTGGTGTCACCAGAGGACTCGAGGGAACCACACTCACACTGTCCAGTTGTGCGAGCAGAAAAGAAGGCAGTTTATTTTTGGGATTAGGGTTTATA
>VXBB01013583.1:352678-391418 GCA_013399915.1 Illadopsis cleaveri | reverse complement strand
CCTCTGCTCACAAGCAAAATAACCAAGGGAATCTATCCTTCCCCAGAATGTGGAAGTAGGAATAAGTAGCTGTAGAATCCCACAGGGCAGATGTCTGATAACAAATCCATGCATAGCTCTCCCTCGTGGAAAATAAAGGAATATAAGAACTCATTATTACCTGTGCCCCAAGCAGAAGCTTAGCAGCTCGCAGGAGTGACAGCTCAGATTATTGGTGTATTTATAATAAAGTCTTTTAAGTCTGCCACATGGATTTGTGAGTCAGCAGAGAGAGCAAATAGGTCTGCAAGGAACAGGCCAGCACAGAAGGGAAAACTGTCAGGAATTACTCAGCTTTGAAGGTGCCCCAGTCTGCCTCCGTTTCCTTTAGCAATAACTATTGTTCTGGGAATGAGAGGTTTATTTTTAATTTCTTTGAAAGCAAAGTGCAGGGAAGGCAGTGAGAAGTGTTGGCTGGTGAGGAGCAGGTCGGGCTGCCCGAGCTGGCACCAGCACAGAGGTGAGCTCTGCATGGGGGGGTTCTCCCAAATCACCCTCCAGGCAAAGGCTGCTCCCCTTAACCTACATCTGGAAATCCACTGTGCTGTGCAGGTGCATATTGCAGTAGATTTGGGGAAACTGATTGCCTTTCTAATAGGTTTACAGCTGGAGATACCAATTTAGGACTCATAGGAAGGAGAGTGCTTAATCCTGTTCAGTCCTTTCAGGGCTGAGACCACCAAGAGCCCTAAAAACCCCACAAGAGATGACTAATTATCAGTGTTTTAACATTTAGTAGTTTTTGTTATTTATGTAATGCAGAAGACCTTAATGATGTGTAATTTTTTTGCACTGAAACTTCAGAAAAAAATAAATCACAGTGTTGTGACTGGCCAGAAACCAGCAGCTGAATGTCATGGCATAGAGGGGAGATTTTAATGAAATGGCTGCACAAGTCATACCAAAAGTTGGTTGGAATGGAACACTAATTCACATTAGGATCCTCCAAAGCCTTGCTAAACACAGCCCCTAATCACTCACTGATGGTCCCACTCTGCTTTTTATAGCAGTGGTAATCCAGGTAACCTGGACAAACTCCAACTTGGATAATTACGGTCTGCTGACCTGAATTCTCCTCCGTGCTTCAAATGGATGCTATTCTTGGGCTGATATCCTTAACAAGCAATCGTGCACTCTGTGTTTCACCTGAGTGAGCTGTGTCTCGCTGGACACACAGCCTGGCTGAGGGACATTGTGGGAGGTTTGTAAACTTTAAAAGCCATCTGTAGGAGTAAAGTGGGAGAGCATTTAGTATATTTCATTTTGCATTGCAGTTTACAGCATCCACTTAAAAAATATTTTTGTTGATATATATCAGATGTAGTAATTAAATCAGATATTTTGGCATGCACACACACTCTGGGATGTGGGCATTGGAGGCACTGTAATAGGCAGTCCTAGAAATTCAGCTTTTCTTGGCATTTATCACTGCCTTCAAAGAATGAATGCTCATAATGCTGCCAAACACTCAGTAATGAGGATTTCAGCTGAGCATTTCCAGCTTGTTCTTCCCAGTTCCAGCTGGTCAGCCAGTACCTGAGACAGATCAGTGGTTCCTGGAACCACATCTCCTCCAGGAAGGCTCAGCACAGAGCACAGACCAAAGAACTCTTGCAGATGAACTCTCTGGAGTTTGGGGGTTTTTTTGAGGGGGAAAGGGGCAGGTGGGGAGTGCTTGGGGTTTTTTTGTTGGTTGAAAGCTTTTTTTAATAAAGACTCAAATGCAAGGCAACAGCCTGAGGAAACTGTAAAGCAGATCTAGTGGATCACCCTGGGGACATCAGCTGAGTCAACATTAGCTAAATTTACCAGACTTTCCTCCCCATCTTGATTTCAGTCTGCTCTGAGTGTGAAACACTTCACTGCTGTCACCTGTCTGATTTGAATTTTTACCAAAATCATTTTACTCATCCTCATCCTTCAGCTGGTGCTTGGGTCTTACCTGCCCTCTTTCACCAGCTGCCACTTGTCACATTTTTCATACGGTCTGAGCTCCTGGGAATTCCTGGACAGGCTCCCTTCAGCAGTCAAAGAAGAACAGGAAAACAGCAAAGCAGGGCCAACATTTCAGGAAACAAAAAAACGTGTTTAGGAAGGGATCAGAAGGGAAATTGGGATCAAAGCCCCAGCCTTGAGGAAGGATGGAACAGGAAGCAGGAGGGTGGCTGGAAGGAAAGGCAAAGCTGCTGCTGCTGTTAAAGGATGTGTCAGCAGAGCATGAAAAAGGGGGAAGTGGAGAGGTGGAGTGTCAGTGGGTGAGGAGGGGGGCACACTTAGAAAGGACAAGGCCTGGGGCTGGGAACAGGAAATAGCACAAAGCCACTGCTCAGAAGAAACAGGCAGAATTCCAGTGTCCTCCCAGCTGTGCTGATATTCCCACCCTGAGTCCTCTCAGTGCAACACCTCCAGTCAGCTCCAGCCATGCACAGTAAAACCCCACTGGTTTACATCAGGGCACAGCCACAGAGCTGTTGCATTTTCACTGTGCAGTCAAATCCACAAATTCTGTATGTTTTTGACTGTGTAAATCCTGTTCTTTGCTTGCACACAGGCACGGTTGCTGTTTTAAGCAGTCAAACAAATTGAGATGCACAGAACGGGCCAGATCATTCCCCAATGCATTAAACATGGATGAACTTGACCTAAAATCTTTTAAATTTGCATTAACTTCCCTCTGTCGCTAGCAGAAACGTGAGTTATAAATGCTGGAGCCAGCTGAGGCCACCAGTTCCTTGAGGAAAGGACATTATACACATAAAACTCTTTGTGATAAACACAAGAATGACTGCAGACTTCAGCTCAGGATCTCAAATAAAGCATTTCTGGGATTTTGGGGAGGACTTGGTGTTATTGGGCTGTGTTGCTGCAGCCACTCTGTGGGTACCTGAACCCAGAGCAGAGCCCACTGTGATATTTTCCAGAGATGTTACAAGAATTAAAAAGAGATTACAGCATCACTTTCAACTGGCTTCCCAAATGGTTTTATTAATGGTTTCAGGATGTGAGTAAATTAAGCAGATTAACTGGGTTTTTTTTGTTTCCTTGTATTTCAATGGAAAGAAAAGTAGGAAACCCCCTTGCAAATGAATCTGCCGTGAATTCAGTGCTTCTTAGCATTTTTTGCTCCTTTTCATTTTTGTTTTTGGGCTACTTTCATGTTTCAGTCTTGGAAAGTTATTAGAGGTAGAAGAGCCCTGACCTGCCAGGATTCACGTTGTGCTGAGCCTCATTTTCTGTGTAAGCACAGACTGGAAATGACCGAGGCAGTTGGGGTAGGAACAGTTTCTGAGAGGAACTGAGAAAGAGGAGAGACTCTAAGGGGAAGTGGATACTGAACAAATGACCAAAACATGGTCAAAAGGCCAGTGGTGCAGCCATGCTGAGTGTGAGGTAGAACTTTTGTCCATCTGCATCACTGCTTTTAATCTGTGATTTTACCATCACCCTCTCCTTCCACCTCTGCACTCTGAAACGGGTGTGAAATACCACTCCTGTGGCAGGAAAAAAGTGCTGAGGAGCTGAAATATCTGCAGATCCAAAACTTTTCCTTGGGGCCAGATCCACAGAAGTCCAGATGAGTTCTATGAATTCCAAAAAGATCCAGTGAAAACTCAAATATGGATATGACAAGCTGGAGGCAAAGGCTTTGGCTAATGCCTGGAAGAAATCATCATTCAGAGACACAAAATCTACACCTTCTCCTTAGATCCATATCTGAGACACACTGGGCATGTGAAAGAGGAAGGAGACACAGCTCTAGTACACACTACAAAAATAAAAATTCTTCCCCTGTCCACAAAAGACCTTTTCACTGGAGCGAATTTTTCTCTCCCTTTCATTGTTTTCCCACCGGTAAAAACCTGGTTCATTTTTAGGGTTTTGGGCAGTCTAGCTCCAAAACTGAAATTGGAAATAAGACTTTTTTTTTTTTGCACATCTTCTGCTCTTTAGTGTCAGAAGTCAGTAAAATCCGCAGATGCTGGAGTTCATACAGACGATACAGGTATTTCCTGTGCAGTGCAAAAAGCAGTGAGCAAATAAATCCGCGCAGCGAGTGCCCTGTTGCACAGTTACCATAGAGACAGCTCATTAACAGACCTGCCAGTGATGGGGAATTAGGCACGACACCATTCCTGCTCTTCTCCCTTTTGCTGCACACAGACAAGGTGCTGAATTGCTGCTCCTGTCCCTGCGTTCGGGATCAATGAAAAGCCCGTTCCGTGGGTTTTCCCCCGAGCTGCTGAAATGCAGACTCAGTCCCATCACCTCGGGGGTTCAGCAGAGTTCACACCTCAGCTCTCCCCGCTTTGTTCCCCAAACCACGCTCACGCAATTTCCTGTTTAGGAGCAAAAAGGGGGTTAAAGAGCTCTTGGTGCTTCCTCTTGTAGCTCAGTGCAGTCGTCTCCTCCCCAGAAGCAGCTGACAGTCAGGATATTTCTCTGATGGGCACTTGAGCTATTTTTTCACGCTCTCATCGGTTCAGATGGCTCTTTGTAAGAGCGGTTTCCAACCCCAATTTCAAGTGGCTGAAAAATGATCAGATAAAATAGGTTCTTTGAGTTGTAAAAGCGTTAGCTGAGCAGGCTTTGCTCAGTGTCAGAGAAGCACAAAGCACAAGGGGCAGAACTAAAACCCAAGAAAAGCTCTGTGAGCTTTATAAAGAAGGTACAAGAAATGTGAATCACTGTTCTGCAGACATTGCTGTTCCTTTGCTGTATTCTCTGCTCTTCTCTGAGGTCTAAAAAAGGCTTCTGCTGCTTATTAATTCCTTCAATTTAAACATTGTTTTATTGAGTTCAGAGGTGGAAGCTTTGCAGATGGAACCCTTTGGTTTTTTCGTTCCTTCTTTCTGTTTGGGGAAATTGAAGTGTCACGGTGACCAGGGTTAACAGATGCACCAAAAGGTCAGCAAGACACGTCACATGTGAGCAATGAAAACCAAATCTTTCTCTGATGGGTTTGCCTGAAGTCTTTCCAAGAGGGCAAGACTGAAGAGAAGCTCTGGAGAGGCAAAGAGGGAGACTTCTGAGAAGAAAACAAGTTTTTAAAATACACAGGGAGGTCAGCTCAGGGCAGGTGATGGAGGATTCATTACAGGAGCCCTCAAAGGCCTGGCTGCAAAAACTGCTGAGTGAAGGCAAAACCCCTATTCCAGATTCTATTCCTTTCCCCAAGGTTGATTATGTCCAGGAGATAAAAGGGACATAAACCCAGTGACATCGTGGTACCACCTTTTCACCACCTTCAATATCCCCTCCCCGAGGTTAACCCTGAATCCATTTTCTGCTCCGTACTCTTTTGCCACTAATTGCACAATAATTCTTCAATTACTGCGGACTGGAGAAGGGGGAAATCCATCTGTCGAGTGCTCTGTGTCCTTATGACTCTTCTTGACCTGAATTTGGTAAGGGCCCCACTTTGCACCTCCTTTCCATCCCCTCGGGGCTTTGACTGCCAGGCACCAAGAGATTAAATTGAAGCTCCCAGCCCTGCCCTGCCCTCACTCCCAGCAGTTCATGGCACAGATGAGCCACATATGAAGCAGCATCTGAATCAGGCTGTAATTTGTAGCCCAGGATGTTCAAGCTGTGAAACTAGAGCTGTCTGCCTGCATGTGCAAGGCCAGAAACTGGTGATGTAAAAATTCCCCTTCTGCTCAGAGAAAAGCAAGCTTTGGATCCCAGGATGAAGGATTTGGATTTAGGATGAAGGTGGGAATCTGAATTAGATTATGCCCCTTTTTTTTCCTCAGCTGGGCAGTCAGTGGGATTTGGACAGTGGGATAAAGAGCACCACAAGATCCAGGGCCAGCAGGACTCAGCATCCAGCCGTGTTGATGAGTCAGGGGCGGTGTCTGGCATTTATTCTTTTTTAATATATATTTTTACCCTGTAACTTTATGATTCTGTTGACTTCTCAAATCCAGTAATAAGCACTCCAACATCTTCAAAGTGCTTACAGATGCTATCTCAGTTAGTCTCCCAGGGAAGGAACATAAGTAAATGATCAGTAACAGATAAGAAAGTGATTTAATTTTGTAAAAGGACTTAAAGGTTAGGAGGAATTAAAGACCCGATGTCAAACTAAATCAAAGCAATGGAAATGAGCTGGAAACTTGTATCCATCCAGGGTTTCTGGTATCCACTCTGTGAATAATAAGCACTCCAACATCTTCAAAGTGCTTACAGATGCTATCTCAGTTAGTCTCCCAGGGAAGGAACATAAGTAAATGATCAGTAACAGATAAGAAAGTGATTTAATTTTGTAAAAGAACTTAAAGGGTACGACGAATTAAAGACCCGATGTCAAACTAAATCAAAGCAATGGAAATGAGCTGGAAACTTGTATCCATCCAGGGTTTCTGGTATCCACTCTGTGAATTTGGTCTGGGTGTGGAGTGCCTTCAGTGTCTGCTGAAAGGGCAGAAGAAAAAAAGAAAGAAAGAAAGAAAGACAGAATTCCACAAAGAGCTGAGCTGATATCCCTGGGGAGAAGAGCTGGTGGCTCCATTGCCAGCAGGATGGTGGGGCTGCAAGAGCAGAGAACTCACTCTCCCTCCAGCCCTTTGCAGTGGCCATTTGAGCCCTTCCACAGGGGCAGGAGGAGGTCGTGGCTCTCTTGGCAAGTGCCCACATTGCCCTGGCCTGCTGCAGCCCTTGCCAGCGTCCCTGTGCTGGGAATAAATGTCACATGAAGGAATATATTACAGCTGGGAGTGCCCAAATCCCACAGAAGCGCCCAATTTGCAAATTAACACAAAGATTCTGGCTTGTTTCGTTACAGGGGAGGCCAGCTGGATGAAAATATTTCTTTTTGGATAGTAGTTGTAGAAGAATGGGAGGACTGGGGTCACAGAAAGCCAAAATCTTTGCAAGTGCCAAGTGCTGGTTTGAATGCACTCTTTTCTTTCAAGGCCTTCAGCTATTCCCTGCATGCTGAGAAACACTTTCTGAAGGGCCATTTTGAAGTAGTGCAGCACAAAAAAACCCCCATTCCTCCTTCAGAGAGCACGGAATACTAATTTAGTGTTGGCAAATCGTGAGGAAAAAAAGGCTCCTCATGGTCCCCTTTCACAAGGATGTTTTTCCCCTGTCCTTTTTGATTTTAATAATGTGTCAAATTGGGGTTAAAGTGCTCTGTTTCCTCAGCTCTGCTCTGAGTTTGATGCTGTACAAGGCCTCCTCAATTCTACTTTTCTCTGCTCAGACATAAGAAAGTCCCAAAGGCTTTCTGTAAAGCTGTTTGTTGAGCAAAGGAAAGCAGTGAAGGGAAAATGTAAACAAGGCAGGCATCAGCTCCACCCCAGCATCCCACACTGCTGGGAACACTGGCACCAGTTTGGCATCACTGGGTTTGGGTCTGCCTGGCCAGCACATCCCAGCTGGACACACACTGCCTTGGAAAGCCCCTTTTTTTTTGTCACTTGCTCTTGAATAGATTTTGAGTGAGCCAACTCTCTGGTGTTAAACATCTGAGCACTGTTTGGGTGAGGGATGTCCCTGCTTTAGGTTGGAGTCCTTGTGTGCTGAGTAGATTGCTCATGTTCAGAATTCTTTTAGAACAAGATGGATTTGGAAAAAAAAAAAGCCAAAACCAAAATTTCCTGCAGGTTCCTCAAGCTTTACACATCTAAAATCTCCCTCTATCCTTGTGGGACAGGTCAGGGTCCTTTTGAAAGTGCCTGATGTGCCTCAGTACCACTGAACCTGAGGCCAATAAAAGCCCCTTTGGTGCAGAGCTCAGAGCTGCCCTTCCCCACAGAAAATTCCCCATATTGCCCCAAACCTGGATCTACATTGCCTTACCAATACAGACACCAGGAAAGTCTAGACTCAGGTGCAAATTGGCAAGAATTTCTGAGCCAGGCTGGGTTTTAGCTTGTAATGACGGTTCATTACACTAAATTATGCCCTTAATGACATTTTTGAATCGGTTTATTCTTTCCAAAGAATTAATTATGAACTGACATTCTTGATTTGTGGAGCTTAAGTAGGAAAGTGCATCTACAGATGTCATCCAAAACCTGGGTCACAGGATTATATATTAGTCTTTTAGAGCCATGAAAAATGTGGAAATTAGTGTTCAGGTTTTCTCTTGGAGCTCGTCCCTACCACACAGAGGACAATCCAAATGTGTGAAATGCCTTGGAAAGGCTTTATAAAAAGTGCTGTGTCTGTGTGGTGATTGGGCCATAAACCCTGCACTGGTTCACTGTATAAAACAGATGCACTCCCAGACCTCCATAAATCTCCAGATATTTACAGGAACAGTTTCCTTTTCTTACCTATGATCAAACAGTGCTTTGGAGCAGGGCTGGCTGATACCTGCTATGTCTAAACCTTTCACACAGACAATAAAACTGATGCACTGTGAGAAGCAGGGACTTAAATCCCTTTTTATGAGAGATACTGAAATGACTCTAAAGAGCTGTCACTGCCACAGCTGGTGTGACCTAGAACTGAAGGTATATTCAAAAATCAATCAAACTAAACAAAGCTTTTGGAGGGAGATCAGCTGTGAGCTGGTGTTTGGTTCACATGCAGTGCATTTTCCAGATATGGGATAAATGAAAGGTTGAATGAGGAATGATCAATAAGAGAGTGAGTTGCAGGCACACAACTGTCTTGGGTTTTGTAACCACTCCCTGGCAGATACCTGTCTGTCTAAATCAAGACACCAACTAACTCACTAAATCCAAGGCTTTTGGTAACATAATTATAACTCTGATGTTATAATCTTATATCCTGCACCAGCAATGTCAGGAAAGACAGATGACAACCTGTACTCATTATATTGATCTGAATTCATGCTCAAAGTATTTCAGGTCCTGTAGGTTTTTGGAGATGGATTGTACACTGAGATGAAGGAGAATGGCCCTGAAAATTACTGGGCTCTTTGCAATCCTGTACAGCACACATGGCTGGGGAAAAGTTGCATTTTTCATCCTTTCTTCTCTGGGGGAATTCCATTTTCACACCTGTGAGGTCAAGCCTGGAAATGCTTCCCAGTTCTGAGTGGTCTCATACTGGAACATGTAGCTCTGATGTGCACCAAGATTTCTCTGATCTTATCAGGGAGCCTCTTGTCAGACTGAAATAGGACCAGAAGATCTTCTGAAATTCAGCACAGCCTCTCCTTGGCCTCTGGCATGACTCCCATGTTTATATTCATCACCATATTGCATGAATGATACATTTATTTACATAAGTTGCATCCACATATATAATCCGGAGGGAATCACAGAGAGCAGAATTGTATCATCCCAGTGTTTAAAGCTGGCTTTTTGAAATTATATCTTGTGCATAAAGATATCCTGGTGTGTCAGGCTGTGGCCCTGGCTTTGTCCTGCTCCCAAGGACAATTACAGGGGAGTCTGTGGCAGGAAATGTTTGGGTTAAGAACGTTCTTTTCTTGGTGTAAATCAGAGCCCAGCTCTGACTTAGTTGCAGCAGAAATTCCCTTAACCCAGCAGAGTGTGGAGCACAGTTCAGTCCTGTTCTCTTCCATCTTGCATCTCTCAGTTCCTTTGGGACCTTTTGAAAAATACAGAAAAAAACCCCTCTCATTCTCTCCTTCAGCCTTTTATTTAGTAGTTTTTTCTTCTTTTTCTCCCAATGCCTTCTCAATCTCATTTCCTCTTTTCCTTCCTCATTTCATCCCGACTCTGTTTCATGTTGAATAAAGTGCATTCCCTGTTAACAGGCAATTTAATTTAAAAAGAGATAACACCTATTTCATTTTTTCCTTTTTGTAGCAGTCTCTTTCAAGTAGGCAAGGGTTCTCTGCACTGTGTTCTGTAATTAACTTGTCTTTTGAGTCAACCCATATGCTCAACTGATGCAAATTATTTTCTGGCTAAGATCATTTATTGGTTGAAAGAAAATTAATGTTTTAATCAACGTAACACTAAAAAGTAACTCAGCTGGTTTAGTGATTCTGAAAATTTGGTGGAAAAAAATGGAAAATTTCCAAAGGATGTCAATATTCAGGAAGATTTGATTGGATCTGAATGGGGTTGTGTCCTGCATCCTGCAGTTTTATATAAGCCACATTATATTCCAACTTCCAAAATATTCCACACTGCAGTAGAAAGAATCTTGGGCCTTTCAAAATGTCTTGGAAAAGAATCTGGGGGAGAGATGGGAGAAGTGGCTTTTATCCAGCTCTGACTACTCAGTCACTGGCTGGAAGGACACCAGTGACAGACACAGGAGGATTAAACAAATTTCCTTTTCCAAAACAAGAATCATTTTAGTGTTTCCTGCCCCGTGCTTGAAGCAGGGTGAGTGTGGGAGCATCAGCTGCAGCAGTGGAGCAGAAACACTGCAGAGTGGCTTGGGCAGAGAAGGGGCAGGGAAGGTTTAGGATGCTCAGGATCCCTGTGTGAGCCTGCTCCAGCCCCCCTCCCAAAGGAGAGTGGGATGGCCTCTCCATCCTCCTGAGGGAAGGAATATCCTCTCCTTGAAGCCTCAGGCCAGAAATTCAAGCCACACCAAACCTGAGCCATATGTTCTCACAGAAAGTTCACCTTTCAGCAATCAAGTGGGTTTGTTCCAAAAAAAAAAAAAAAAATAGAGAGATTTGCTGTTGACTTCAGCCTGACCAAGGTTCCTCTTGTAAACTGCCTTAAAATCTCCAGCCCTTGGCTGCAGTTCATTTCTCTCACAAATCCCTGAGGTCATGATTCAACAAAACAATAAATCCAGCTTAAGGGCTCCTTGTGCCAGCTCAGAAAAGTCATGACACACAATCACATCACACAGAGCACCAATCCAGAGCAAGCAAACTTGCCTATTTGGATGTATTAAAAAGTAATGAAAAGTTTATGTTGGACCAGAAGTCTCTGTCCTAATGAGGCATCTCCTGCAGCTACTGCTCCAGCGTTTTTACTGGCTCAGAAATGCTCTGTGCTCTTCTGGGCAGGGAAAGTGAGAGTGAAAATCGTGTGTCCTGCACTCAGCATTTCACCAGAAGCGCAATCCCGATGTCTGATCCACACCCAGAGGGTGTTTCTGGCAGATCAGCAGAGCAGAGCTCTGCTATTAATGATCCCAGAACCAGAGCCTTGCCCCAGCAGCCTGGGAAAATGCCTGGGAAAAGCAGCAGTGCTTGCACAGAGACACTCAGGGAACATCAGGGCAGTCATTTCTCCTGCTCCTTCCATCGGGGAAGTCAGCAAAGCTGCAAGGGCAAATCACTGCAAAGAATTCTTCCTGAAGCATAGAGAGAGTCCAGTGAGATATCACCAAAGGGGAAAGCAGCTGGGAGACATTCCAGCTGTGGTGCCACGGGGACTTATTCCTCCCCAGTCCATCCCATGAAGATTCCCTCAGCTGGCCCCTGCCAAACATGCCCTGGTAGTAAATGCCTGAAGTCAGGCCTGAAATAGTTTAAATTCTTTGTCCCAGCACAGAGAAGCTCAGCAGATCCTAGAGATTCATTGTTAGAAGTTCCAGACTGAGCTCCTTTTGGGAAACAGGGTGGATCCCTGATAGCAAATTTGCTTGAGTTTTCTGGATTTTTATTTTTTGTGGCCTGAAGCCATCATACATTTGCCTTAACTAATTCAACACTCTTTCTCTGGGAGTTGTGTTCTTGTGTCACGAATTTTATTGTCCATTTCCATCTGGGCACTTTGACACAGGCACCAGGTGAACACTTCACACTAACTGGGAACAATCTTTGTTGGCCCCTGAGCTGTGCTGCTGAATCCTCTCAGCTAGAGAAATAACAACTGAGACATCTGAGGTCACATCCACAACAGCCAGAACAATCCCCGAGTCTCTTCCAGAAAACAAGGAATTGCAATAAACAAGGGAGAGGCTTCCCAGAAAGTCGTTTCACAGTGAGCTCAGTCCATCCCAAGCTGCAGAGGATTGAAGCAGTTTGTGGCAGCACTTCCAGCCGTCCCTGATGGAGGGTGAGCAGGGAGCTTTGCAAATCTGAAAGCTCTGAGTGACATTTTTAGGGCCAGAGTCCATTCTGAGCTCTGCTGTTATTGTCCTACAGCTGTTTTGGCTTTATAGCTGTTAAATATAATCTGTGCTGAAAGGGAAAAAAAATGGAAATGAGTTCATTAGTGATAATGCTCATTGTTTCCTTGCACAGTTTGTGTGCAGAGCACACAGCACAGTGCAGCCCCCAGACTTTACCCACTGGAGGAGAGCTCCAGAGAGGAGCTTTCCCATGCCACAGCACTGACCCCCTGGAGCACACAGAGTGTTTTGTTCTGCTCAAGCCAAGGTCAGCAGGCAGATAATCCTAAAACCTTTCCAAAAGCAAACAGAATTAAATTGTGTAGCAAAAGACAGTAGTGCAATTTCTTAGAGTCAATCAAAATCACAGGACTCCTGGAGTGGATGGATTCCTGGTAATGAAGCAAAATCAGAGAGGCAGGGGAAAAAAANNAAAGAAGAAAAAACAGAGAGGCAGGGAAAAAAAAAAAAAAAAAAAAAAAGAATGACACCTGAGCATGTAAAGCAATCACAACCAATATTTATTTATTTTTTAAGTGAGACAAATGGAACGGAAGGATTACAGAAACGTTGGGGTGGTCAAGATCTCATTGCAGCTTCCTGCTGAGGGGAAGGGGAAGGGCAGGCACTGATCTCTTCTCTCTGGACCTGTGCAGGACCCAAGGGAACAACTGGANTGGATGCCAAGGGAGAACAAGAAGAACCCAGGGCAACGCCCTAAAACCTCCATCTTGTCCCCTATTCAGCTCCATTCTAAAAACCCAAAACTACTAAATTTCCACCTGGTGATGAACTACACTACTATCTTTCACACATTTGTGACTTGCAATTCTTCTCTGTGTTGAAAGCTTTTTCCATGGACTGAAATCAAAGCCTGTGTCTCTCTGGGCTCTGTGCCAGGCACCCCCCTGCACAGACCCCCCTGGACAGGATTCAAACCCTCTTTTCTCAGGTCCCAGACCCCTCTGCCGAGGTCTGTGACCGTCCAGGGCACCCAGAGGAATGCCCTGGACACCGACAGGTCTGTGCAGGGACAGGAGCTGCACTGGATGACTCTTGTGGGTCCCTTCCAGCTCAGGATATTCTGTGGATCTCTGAAAATTGCATCCCAGCTAACTGTACTTCCTTTGGAACCCCAGGATACCCATATTAACACCAAATTTTGGGATCTTGAATGAGTCTCTGACCAACAGTGAAAACATTAACCAGGAATCGGTGTTTTAGAAATCTCCATGGGGATATTGTCATGGCAAATCAACAATGCCCAGCGTGTGGCACACATTCATATTAATATCTCTAATTCAGCCAAAATGTCCTTTTTCCATTCTTGCAGCAGGCTACAAAAAGCTCTCACGTGGTGGATGGGATTCTAATTGCTAGCAGAACACTCAGTTGTTGACAGATGTGGCTTCCTGTTGAAAATAAATGTAAACCAGGATAGGAAAGCTGACCTGATCCAACCGAGGTCTTTTTGAGGTGAAAAACAGAACAATTACCGGATGCAGGTAGATAAAATTGTTCCTATGGAACAAAAATTCTGTGGGACGTGCTGATTTTGCAGAACTAAAACCTTTCCTGGGAATGTGTCAATTCAGTTTAGCGTGGAAGAAAAAAAAAAGATAAGTTGAATAGTTTACATTTTTTTTAATAATACTTGTTATTTATTGCTCTGTGAAGAATTAACAATAAAAGAAATGTCAGTGGTAAGAAAAAATTCCTTATAGAAACAGTGTATCAAAATCAACACTAAATTGCTTGGTTGTGTAAAAAACATATTTTGCTTTGTTGTAAGCATCACAATTTTTGTGGGTTTGTTGGGGGGTTTTTTTCTCTAAAGAATTAGTGTTTTCTGAAGTTTTGGCTGTATTTAAAAACTTTCATCACCTGAAATACAGTCAAAATAGAACAGTCAATATAGAATATGTAGTCAATATAGAATATATAGTCAATATATAGAATATATAGTCAATATATAGAATATATAGAATATATAGTCAATATATAGAATATATAGTCAATATATAGAATATATGTCCTATTGTCCTTTTATCTTGTGGGTGTGTGGGGCAGAGAGAGCAGGATTGATGAATAAACTGAAAAGACTTCCAGTTCCTGTTTTCTGGTACTTTGTGCTGTTGGATAGTACAGGAGACCTTGACCATTTTTCACTTTGTTGATTTTCCTGCCCCTGAAGGGACATGAAAGGCTGAAGGTTTCCTGTCTGACACGGATTGCCCATCTGATTTTGGGCTGAGGTTTCTCCTCGATTTTAGGCACAGCTGGAGAGAGGGAGAGGCAGCAGAACCAATTCTCAGGAGAGCCCAGCAGCCCTGGTTTCCAGAGGCACACACCAGCACAGGCTGGGACCTCAGAACACTCAAAGGCCAGAAATAAACACCTGCTGAGGGAAGCTGTCAAAATGTTTCTTCCTGGCTTTTAAGAAAATAAATTCTGAAGGCTGGAGAGAACATGCCCAAAATCAAGGTGACAAATAAATTAATAGCTCGATTACCCAGGTGCCTTACATAAACAAGGACAGAATACAGAATAAAATGAAAGCCCCGACTAGAATGGGATTTTCTGTTGCATTTAGGCCCACTCAACAGAGGAGGATATTTAGACATGTGAGGAGACACCAGGAGAGGATTTTCTGTTAATCTGGAGCAGACAAAGGAGCTTCCTCTGTTCCTTACCCTGTCAATGCCTTGAGAGGTGCAGGAAGGCAAACAGAGGAGCTGCAGCACAGGCTCCAGCTCTTGTTCAGGCCCTTTAGCAACAAATGAAGTTGACCCCACCCTCAGACAGGTCAGAGTAGGTACAAGGACACTGCAGGGTCAGTGGGAATGGTGTGGAACAGAATAATGAAATTCAGGGGTCTCCAGATGAGTCTCAGTGATTGCCATAAGCATATATCACACACCTCTGCCACTGCTGTGTCCTGCAGAAAAGAGAAAGGGACTGCAATGATCAAAAAGGGGTTTCCCACATCGAAATTCTCTTGTTCTGCTTCCTTTGAGAAGGACTGTGGGTGTAGCATTATTTCCACCTTTGTAGAAATATTTTATCTTAAAAAGGGTCTTATTAAATAATCTCCTGCTGGGATTGACTTCCAGAGGGGGGTTATCTGAGCACGCCAGAGGGCTCTGAAAATAGAAGAGGGTAAATGCTTCAATGGGGGAGAAAATACACATCTGTTCATAAACACTAATGTGAAATGTCCCAGTGTGCTGCTGACACAGAAAATCGTGGCTATTGAATTCATTTTCTCACTCAAAATATTCCAGTTAACTCCAATTACTCCCCTCTCCTCGCCTGTGTTTCCAAAAGCCTTCTGAAGATTTTACCTTTGAAACCAACTTTCTTTTCATCTTCTGCTTTATCATCTCTGCTTTTGGGGTCAGTTTTTCTTTCTTAGCTTCTTTCTTTGTCAGGCCACCTCACGTGTAACCACTGCTGTGTCTTCCACTGAAAACACACCTTGGTTGTGGAGGAATCTCCAAGTGTGAACAAGCTCCTTTTGAGGAATTGTGTTGAGAACTTTTATTTTCATGTATCTTCAACACCTTGGGGATCCCTAAGTGATCCCTGACCATATCAGTGTCCAAAGAGAATATCACAAGCACTGCACCCAGAGAAAAATTAAATGCTGATTTAGAGGCTCTGATGGTGTCCTCTGAATTCAGCTGCCTCTCCCCACTGGTCCATGTAAAAGGGACTAAAAGCTGGACAGGAAGGTGATCCAGCCTGTGCCATCATGAGTGCTGTGTCCAGTTCTGTTCCCTCAGTTTAGGAAGGACGTTGAGATGCTTGAGCGCGTCCGGGGGAGGCAACGAGGCTGGTGAGAGGTTTGGAGCACAAGCCGTATGGAGAACGACTGAGGGAGCTGGGGTTGTTTAGCCTGGAGAAAAGGAGACTCAGAGGTGACCTTGTCACTCTCTATAACTTCCTGAAAGGTGGCTGTGCTCAGGTGGGTGATGGTCTCTTTCTCCAGGCAGCAACGGACAGAACAAGAGGACACAGTCTCAAGCTGTGTCAAGGGAAATATAGGCTGGATATTAGGAAAAAGTTTTTCACAGAAAGAGTGGTAAAGTACTGGAATGGTTTGCCCAGGGAGGTGGTGGAGTCACCATCCCTGGGTGTGTTTAAATAAAGACTGGATGTGGCACTTGGTGCCGTAATCTAGTTGAGATGTTGGAGCATGGGTTGGACTCGATGATCTTGATGGTCTCTTCCAACCTAGAAATTCTGTGATTCTGTGATTTTAATGTGATCATTTGTCCTCTGCTACACTGGGATGTCCAGGAAGTACAGGAACTCTGTGTGTCCTCCCCTTTATCACTGGGGAGCCAGCAAACACAGAAAACACTGATTTCTTTAAAGCCTTTCTCAGGCAAAGATTGATGACTGAAGGAAACCAAACCCATCATCACTTCTACATTCTCCAGTTATCCTCAAAAACGGCTCCCTCATGTAGGAGACTGTTCAGGGAGCTGCAGCACAGAGGAGATTGCAGCTACAGAGCAATCCCAGCAGAGGGGTGGCCCTTTGTCAGTGGTAAGTTAATAGAAAACTGCCACACAGAAAAGAGGGGTAAAAATGCAACCACACTGCAGTGATGAAGCTGCCAATGCCAGAGCAGTGGGATACAGACCTTTTAGGGATCGTTTTTTCCCTTTTAGGAACCATTTCTTCACTTTCAGGGACCTTTTCTTCCCTTTTAGAGATCATTTCTTCCCTTTTAGAGATAATTTCTTCACTTTTAGGGATCGTTTCTTCCCTTTTAGAGATAATTTCTTCACTTTTAGGGATCGTTTCTTCCCTTTCAGGGATCATTTCTTCCCGAGCTCACCAACTGGGACATCCTGGCCTGGTGACCTTGCAGAGAAACACCTTTTCCATTTAATAAATCCCCAGGGTGCTCCCCAACCTGCAGCCACCCCTTCTGCAGCACTCATTGCTTGAAAACCAGTTCAGGACGCCTGGCCTGTGCTCCAGATAAATCAGAGCTTGTTTTTATCCAGCATAGCAGGGGAGCACATGGATGCTCGGTGCTCTGTGCTTTTGATTAATGATGGTGAAACCAAATGCACCTCCAGGGTGAGAGGAGGTGGAGGACACAGAATGTTATTTCTGAATCAAGTTATCCTTCCTTTTTATACTTCATCAAGAACACAATCTTGCCGGAGGCTGAAAAGCTTTGGCTTCAGTTTGCAGGGACACATCACATGTGTCTGCCTGTCCAAATGTTTCACCCTTCCATTTTACAGCAATATCTGGGCCTATAAAAATGATGGCAAAAAGCCTATTGATTTCATCTGAACAGGAGCCAGTAGAAGCTGATTTTACCTGGACAGTGTTCTCTAACAGATGTAGCTCAGTAATAATTCACGTTGTTGAATCCAACATAAAGCCATGAGTGCACAATTAAAAAAAAAAAAAAATCACCCTTCTCAGTCTGTTATTTTCCCCTCTGCTTAATCAACAGGAACAGAGAGAAGGAGCAGATGACCTGTAATAAAAGATTTTTGCCATTTTTTCTGCACTTCTTTGTTGAGATGAAATTATCTTTAGGCACTGTAGTACACTACAATGACACAAAGATTCTGACTTCAGAAGGCTGAAAATTATTTTCTTATTTTTGAGAAGTGTCTCCCCTTTTATACTATTTTACACAGACCAATTTGATTGGTGACAAGGAGACAAACTTTTTCAATCACATTGGTCAGAGCAGAGGGACATTAAGAAGAAGTCCCTCCTAGGGAAAAATATATAAACTAGTTTGCTGTTACCAAAACATGTCTCTTGTTTACAGAAAATTCCCTTGGAAAGGAATTTCAGAAAACCAAAACACCTCAGGCATGAACCAGGGCTACAATCTTTCACTTTGGAAGAGTGAGAGGGTAACACTGCACCCTATTACTATTTATGAGACATTTTCTTTGGTGATGCTTTCACCACGTCTGTAACTGTTGAAACATAACCTGGAGCGGAAAGCTCGGTGGAATAAAAAGCTTGTTGTTCTGTAGGAAAGGAGAGTGAGGTACAATTTCAGTCCTGGGGTGACAGAGCTTATCTCAGATGATACCAGCAGAGGAGATGTTGCTGTAATTTCCTCTGCAGGAAGTAATTTGCAGAGGCTGGTTAATTAGTCACTGCAGCAACAACCTGCAGCGTGTCCAGCCACAGAGGAGCTGTGAGTGTGTGAGGAGACAGACAAGAGTTCTCCAGGTCTGTCCTGGAAAATCCCAGAGGTCCCTGGGAGAATCTGGGTGCTCCCATCCCCCTCAGGAGGAGAACTTTCAGGGTTCCATGGAGGTTTATCCCAAATCCATCTCATGCCCCAACCAACCTTGTGTATCAGACTGCTGAATGGGAGCTCCCTGTCCCCTCAGTGCTGAGAGTTCTGAACATAAACTGTGCATGTCTTTTCCTCCTTTCCCTTGAAACAGATCTGCAAGGGCAGATCTGCCTGTGGATTCAAACACTGAATTCTGAATTTCAGGCCTGTCTATGATTTGTATTGGTCTGTCATGCTTAGGACATGAAAAGTGCTCTGTTCAATGAGAAAGTGGACTCTGTTTCTATTCCAGCTCCCAAACCCCTGTTTCCATCTAGACCACGTTTCCCTCACAAAGAACCTTTCAAAAGCAAAGAATTTCAAAAATCGCTGCTATGAGTGGTCTGAGAATCTACATAGTAAAGAAGTCCCCAAACGATCTGTCCTCATTGCAGATTTGTTTCTTAGCTTGGATCTCTTGCTCCAGCAACGGGTCAATTTTCACACACATACAAAAAGATCTTTTGTTTTCCCAAGTATGTGTGAATTTCGTGGAATTCTTTTAGGATACAGAAAAGCATATCTTTATTTTCAAAGCCTGACATGCCAGAAGCAGTTGCTTTGAAAACAACCTCTCATAGGACGTGTTTTTCATTAGGAGAATGTCCTCCCAAGCTGAAATCATTACCAGTTTTCAGGAAACAATCCAGTGTGTTCTTGCCTTGACATCTGTTGGTATAAATAACGTAGTAAAATGTGAATTTGGAGGAATTATTTGTGTACATTTGAGGAGAGCTGTAACTGGGTAGTGATTCTGACAGTCTGCTGGTACAGGCAGGGCTGCACTCAGTTCAAATCCTGAAGCCAGCAAAAAGGAATGATGTTATTGCTGGGTCACTCGTGCTGATCAGATTTACAGGCGGCAACCAAATAAAAGAAAGAAGTGTCAGACTGGCGCAGAAGTGTCACCAGGAGCAACCTTGGGAACAGTTAAGCCTGGAAAGGAAGTTTACAGTGAAAGCTGTTTTGTTGTTTTTTGGGATTTACATTTCCAACAAAGCTGAACCCCAGGAGGATTTTGGCCTCTGTGGGGTATTCTGCTGAAAGCAGAATGGGGACTTGTTCCACTAGGCAGATTTTAAACTCACCAAAAAATATCCTTGTGGAATGGAAAGCTGAGAGCTGTGCACTGATATTAGGGATGGTTGCATTACCAGGGCAATAATTAATTGGTAGTTGCCCTAACTGGACTCTTCTGAGCTCAGTTTGACATTTATTCCTTATCATTTTGCACAGGATTTGTCATGCAGAGTAACCACTGAGCCCCTCCTGGCCTGCCCTGGTGTGCTGCCCGAGGGATGGGTAAGTGACCCTCATTCTTTCTGCAAACAGAGATCAACTTGCTGGGAGCAATTTAAAGCCTTGGATGGAGAAATCTGAAAATTAAGCAAACATTTCACTGCTTTTACTTCGGTTTTTGAGCTCTGTACCCTCCTGTCTTGAGTGAAGTGTTCTAGTTCTGGCGTCTGGAGCAGGAGTGTAACAAGAACCCCTCACCAGCTGTACAGACACTGGAGTGGCTGCTCTGGTTTGTGCCCCTGTGGAGTGAAGGATTTGTACTTTCTTGCTGTTTATCCTGTTCAGAGACTTTCAGTTTCTCTTCATGTGCTGAGAGGAACCCTCAGTGATGTGCAGGCAGGTTCTGAGCTCTTTGTCTGGGGTGCAGCACGTGCCAGGAGGGCAGAGCTGGGGGCCACTGGCCAGTTTCATACCTTGTTTTAATCTGTCACAGCTCTTTCCCAGCACATCTTCCAGACTCTTTCCTACATTTTGGTCTAACATGCACTAAAATCAAACTTCCTTGATTTCTTGCCTGCTTTACATTTAAGGGGATGGGCTTGTGCTGGTTTATTTTAATACAACATCAGTTCTAAAATACTTTTTCCACTGGAAGACTCCAGCTTTTCTGGCTGTGCTGAAAGCAGCATTTGGTATAAGCCATAAACCCTCAGACAACTTAATCTGTTCAAAATGGGGCTGAAAAGAAACAAGAGTACTACAGCAAACAAAGTGTGTCCTTATTTAAGGCTGAGAATCCCACGGCTCTGAGAGATGAGTTTGCCTTTGGATCCCTCCAACACTTTTATTCCAGCTGTTTGCCCAGTCTGGGGCAGAGCCTGGCTCACTTTTGCCTGGCCACTGAAAATGCATCTGAGCTCTGTGAAAATGCCCTTTGAATCATCTCTGGTGTTACTGTACTTGAGACAGGGAAGATGCTTAAAGTTCATGAGGGAGCTGGGATCAAATCTAATCATCTGTGCACTGCAGACAATTGTATTTCCCACTTGTTAAATCCAATTGTTGGTGTTTCATTCAAGCATTTACTGAAGTGAGTTCTTGCTTTGCATTGTAGTGAAAAGGTGCATCAGTCAATTGTTTTATTTCTTCCAGAGGTTAATCACCTTCCCTTATAAAATGTTTGTGTCTATTTCGTTGTTTCAGTTAATCTGTTTTCAGCCTTTTGCCACTGGTTTTTGGTCTGTCCTGCTGTGTTCAGTTGCAAGACACCAGTTCAGCCCCCAGTAAAATTCATATTCTCTCCTCACTCCCAGCTGGGTCCCACTTACAGCCTGCTGTCCCACCCCAGCAGGTTTTAACTGGATAAAACTGTAATTTGAATCTCCTCTACGTCCCAGGTCAGTGATTCTCAGAATATTCCACCCCACTCACTGCAATTAAATCAGCAGCCAGGGCAAAAAGTGCTCAGTTTATGACTGACTGCTCCGTGCACCCGTGTAATAATCCTGAGATAAACTGATCATGAGATTGTACTGCTTAAAGCCAGTGTTTATCTTTCCAAGCACTTAAGGCATTAAGTGTCAGTATGAGAGGAAAATGAAATGTTGGCAGAGAGTTTTCGGAAACAAACACCAAGTGGAATATTAAGAGGCTTGATGCAAGGAGCAGATTTATGGTTTAACCTGACAGGTTTGAGCTCTTAAATAAGGCAGATAAAGATAATAAATGCTGTGGCATATCTGATTTACAGCTCTGATGTGAGATAAGCTGACTGCTCTATACAGACCACAACTGAAATTCCCTATCAAATCACTCCACAGCTGCATCCATACTAACCCAGTGAGAATCCAGAAGTGGGATTCTCCAGAAACTTTGTGTTTTAGTAGGAAGGTGCAGCCAGATGCAAGATGCTTCCTGGAAAACAGCTTAAAAGAGAAGGAAAGTGCTGATTTCTGACTTAAAAACTGATTTTGTGATTCAGCCCAAAAAAAGTTTTTCATCAGCCCTGTCATTCCAACTGAACTAAAAGTGTTTGGGGAAAAAAAGGCAAATAATTCTCCAACAGAATATGGTATCTGGTGACAGCCAGATACAGAAAACAGCTGCTTGTGCAGGAAATATTGACACACAGATATGGGCACTGAAACCCTCCCACTGCAAAATAGACAAGAGTCCCTTGGCGTCTAGAAAAGACAATAAGGTATTCTTGTTCTTACTCTTACAAGGTACTTCTCATAGCCCACGGAATAATTTGTGAATTTGGGAATTCCTTTGTAATAGGAATCAGTTTCAGGACCAAGAGGTATGGTTCTTTTTCTAAAAAATATTGGGAATTTTGCATAAAACTTTAGGGGCTTTTGCAAGATTCTTGCAGTCAATAATTGTAGCAGCTTTTAGTTTTCTCTTGATTCGGAACTCGGCAAAACCGAAACACCGACATTTTAAGTTAAATACACCTCTGGTGCTCTTTGTTATGGTAACACGCCCTTCCCTGCTGCATTCAAGAAGAGAGCAGAAAATTCACACTTTGCCGCAGCACACTTTAAATCTTGTCGGATTCTGGTGTCAGATTTCATCTCACTTTTCCTCACGTGGAACTTTTCCCGGCGCGTAGTAACGCAGAGATCCCGGTGAGAAGGCAGCGTTCACACCTTTGCTCGGGGCTGATCTCACCACAGCTCCTCTGCTCTCACATCCTCGCTCTGCTGAGGACACCCCTGGGACCTCTTTCATTCCTGATTTTGGCAAAACATTTCTTCCCACGAAAACCGACGTCGGGATTAACTTCAGTGGGACAAGATTCAACTCTTTATTATTTCTGAATCCTGTCGCTAATATATTTACTGGAGCCTTGCCCTGGTGTAATAAAACCGAGTTTAAATTGCTGGAAGGCTCAGCTGCTGCCTCCAGCAGCTGCATGGCTGTAATTTGCCAATGGGATGTATTACATCCTGATTACAGTTTCTTTTGAGTGATAGGCCAAAATTACAAGGCCGAAATGTGGCTAATCATGATAAAGGAGATAAGTCTATTCATCTCCTGCCTGCGTTTAATATTTGCACAGCAGATGCTGTTTGTTCCCTTCAGCTGCCTTTCCACGGAAATTCGCTCTCATGCTGAAGAAGTCTTAAGGTTAATGAAAAACTTTATTGGACATTTTGATGGTGGAAGGAGGGAGGAAGGTGAAATATCTTGGAAGGTTTCTCTTTACTTCCCAGCCCAGATGAATTTACAGAAATCAGCCAGCCCTTGGAAGACAAGCAAAGTGAGCGACTCCAGGCCAGAAACAGATGTCTGGGAAAGATGAAGAGAACAGGGATGAAGGCCTGAGTGGGCTGTGAATGACATTTATTGCCCTCATTCCCACCAAACCATGCACAGGCTGCAATAAACCTCCTCTGGTGTTTTGGCTCATTGGGCCATAAAGCCACGCCTGAGATTGTAGAATCCCAGACTGGAATTGAAAGGGACTTAAAGCTCATCCTCCACCTCTGCCATGGTCAAGGACACCTCCCACGGGCAGGGACACCTCCCACGGGCAGGGACACCTCCCACTGCCCCAGGGTGCTCCAAGCCCTGCCCAGCCTGGCCTGGCACACTCCAGGGATGGGGCAGTCACAGCTTCTCTGTGCAGCTCAGGGCTGCAATAACTAACACATTGCACCCTTACAGACCAGAGAGTGCCCCAAAGTGTGAGATTTGGGGCAGAGGAGGTCTCAGAGCACAGTAAGAAATGTATTCCCCTTCCACAAGCCCTTGGATCCAGTCTGGGGAATCTGTGGGACATCCCCCAGTTCCTGCTTGCAGCTCCCCCTGCTCTGTTGGAGATGCAGAGCCAGCTGTGAGCACATGAGTGTCCACAGGAATCAGAAACCAGCCTGGAGCTGAGCTTACAGCCTGTGTCCTGACTGAGCTGAGCTTACAGCCTGTGTCCTGACTGAGCTGAGCTTACAGCCTGTGTCCTAACTGAGCTGAGCTTACAGCCTGTGTCCTGACTGAGCTGAGCTTACAGCCCCTGCCCTGACTGAGCTGAGCTTACAGCCCCTGCCCTGACTGAGCTGAGCTTACAGCCCCTGTCCTGACTGAGCTGAGCTTACAGCCCCTGTCCTGACTGAGCTGAGCTTACAGCCTGTGTCCTGACTGAGCTGAGCTTACAGCCTGTGTCCTGACTGAGCTGAGCTTACAGCCTGTGTCCTGACTGAGCTGAGCTTACAGCCCCTGCCCTGACTGAGCTGAGCTTACACCCTGAAACAGCATCCCTGTTTGTGCCCTGTGGTGGAGCACTAAACTGAGCTGAACTGAGACAAATTGTAATTTATGTCGTGCTCTTGTGATATGCCAAGCGTGAGATCTCAAATGCACCACAAATAATTGATCTCAGGCTTTTGCTCTTCGTGTCCCAGTCTTTCTCCTGCTCTGTTTTTGCCAATTGTTTCTTGCATTATTAACTATAAGCCGGTCCCATCCTGTAACTCCCCAAATATCCTGCGTGTCCCTTCTCCTGGTGCCCTGCTGCTGAACCCCTGCCCCACCTCGAGCTGGAGAGATCCAATCCTCCCGGGATGCCCAGGGCAGAGCCTCCTTAAAGCCCGGGCTAATCTGGAATTACACACCCTTGGGGCCAGCGGGCTGTAAACCCCCGGCGGTTTCCAGGGGCCAGCGCTGCCTGGCTCAGCTATTTTCTCATCCCCCGAGCCCTCCTTCCTCCTCCGAGTGGGAATGTGCTGCTCACGCTGTTGCAGGCTGCTCTGACTCACTGCAGCCTGGTTTTCTCCACGCTCCAAGCACGACTTTGCCTCTGGGTACCAAACCTGAGAGCTGCCCTGGTGTCCTAAACACATCCTGGGGTGTCACCCATTCACCCCCTCCCTTCCCACCATCTGCCTGCACTGCACAAACCCTCCCAGTCAGGGCTGGCTGGGATGAACTCATCTGCTACGTGACTCTGTATTAATCAGGATTTTTGGAGGCTACTTCACTCGGCTCTGTTGCTTCCTCCCTGCTAAAATTGGATCTGCCACACTCCTAATGGGGTGGGATAGCAGATCCTTCGGTGATGCCAAATATAAAGCAGCCATTGATCCTTTTCCATCTGTTCCTTGCCAGACACGGCCCCCAGAGCTCTGCTGGCGCTGCTGACACTGTCCCAGCCCCGGGAGAGGCACAGCAGGGTGTGTAATGCCACACAGGGCACAGCCCCACTGAGCCACAGCAGCAGGGACACCACAGAACACAGCCCCGAGCCTCAGCAGGTCCTTAGAGCCTGAGGAAAAGGGCTGATAAGGCAAAGACAGACTTGGAAGGCTAAGTGGACAAAAACCAGGGCACCTGACTCGATCACAAATGCCTTAAGAATGAAAAAAGGGAATGCCTGTCTCATATGGTGGCTAGCATCAATCCCAGCACTTTTGCTGTGATAAGGAGAGGAGTGCACACAGCCAGAGCCTGAATTCCCAGGGTGTGGGGCCCTGGGACACACAGGCTGCTATTCCTGCTCCAGTTCCATGGTGAAAGGCCCTTCCTGAACAAGGATATTGTGCTCCAGGAGGAACATTAGTGCAGTCTGATTTATATCAATAGGTAAAAACACAATTTTCAGGAGGAATTTCTTCACTGAAAGGATTGTCAGGCATTGGAAGGGGTGGAGTCACCATCCCTGGAATTGTTCAATAAACAACTGGAGATGGCACTCAGTGCTCTGGTTTATTGTTGGACCAAAGGTTGGACTTGATGATCTTGAAAGCCTTTCCCAAATTTAATGATTCTGTGATTCCAATCTTCCTGAAACACTCTGGAAACTCCTGATGTGGAGTGTTACAGCAAAAATAGGCATTACCAATTCCTTCTTTGTCTCCACCACTCTGGCTGAAAATACAACCCACAGCAGAGTCCCTGATGCATCTGGTCAGAGCAGCCACTCACAGACACTCAGCTCCCCTGGGGTCTCAGAACAGAGACAAATCCCAATTTATTTTGTGCTCTTGTGGTGTGCCAAGCCTGAGATCCCAAATGCACCGCAAATAATCGATCTCAATCTTTTGCTCTTCGTGTCCCAGTCTGTCTGCTGCTCCATTGTGGCCAGTTGTTCCTTGCATTATTAATTGTGAGCACAGAAGGAGAATGCCTGCAAACACTCTGAGGTAAATACTTTTCCAGCCAAGCAGGAGCAGACCCCAGAGATGAGTTTTAGGCTGCAGGACAGACTGTGAGTTACACCAGGCTTGTGCAGCCCCTGGACCAGCTGAGCTGCTCCTACCACCAATATAAGGGTTGACATAACCCCAGTAAAGTCACTCTCCTGAGGGAAAACCATTCCTAATACTGAAGTATAATCAACATTCTAGAAACAAAGCTGTTTAATGGCTAATTCAGATTTCTCCTCAGGAATGAGAAGTACAGAGAGAATGAAACACTTAGTTCTGGAAACACATTTTGCCCCAAACACTCCCAGGCATCCCCCTGGGATGTGCATTCATCAGCTTGGGCTGGGTGTGTTTCCAGGACATTCTTTGGGACCAAGATAATCTTCTGTCCGACTGAGGCTTTGACAAGCAGGGACTTGATTAACTTGGCTGTTGCAGAGTTGTCAGAGGGACAGGACTGTACAAACAGCAACTCCCTGGTGGGTTTTCAGCACTGACAATGAGGCCAGAGGCAGAGCAGCAGCAATGCTCCCGTGCATCTCATCCCAGCTTTTCCCCACAAAGTTCTTCATAACATCAGCAGGGTGCTATCCCTAGATAGCCTGCCCTAAAGATGAAATTGAGGTTGGAAAGAACCCAACCTCAATGATTCTCTGTAATTACTCTCATTCATTAGGCTACTTTTTTTTTTTTTTCCCAGGATTTATCCTCATATCACAAATCACTAATTCCTTCTCATTTTTCTCATGTGTTGCTCATGCAATGCTGCACTAGTGCCTGCAAACTTGATATTCCTGTGGTCAGTGTCAGAGTCCATGTGCCAATACACCACAGAGGTTATTCACAGAGGGAATGTGGGATTTTTCACCTTCCAAGAACTGGATAAAGGACAGCAAAGCAACCAGAGCCAGGGTGATGGCTCCACTTCCTCCACCCCTAGACCCAGCTTGCCAAAGGCTACACAAGTGCTCCATTTGTCTTGCTGAGATGTCTTTGAAGGCTGAAAAAGCTGATTTGCCTCTGCTGAGCTCTGTCTTGAGCCCCCACCACAGCTGGTGCCAGTGTATTTCTTGTGATGGTACTGCCAGGCTTCAAAACCAGGCTGAGATTTGTGCCACAGGGTGTCAAAGTCAAGTTTATCGTGGTCACTGAAGCAGTAAGGCAAAGCCTCAGAGCATCACAAGCTCTGCAAAGCTCCTTGCCGTTAGTTATGGCTGTCCCTGCTGTCAGTCCTGTTAAAAAACAACCCTTTCCCTTCTTTCAGGGCAAGGTTTAGCAAGTCCTGTCCAGAATTGTAATGCCCCATGTGTAACCCTGTGCAGGAAGCTGCAAAACTTGTCTGAAAGTGTTGCTCTTGTTCCCAAATCTCTTCCTGACCTCTCTACATTTATTTCCCGTGGCTGTGAAATTCTCTTTGACCTAATTGCAATTCCCACCTGGCGTTTTTGGCGCTGGAAATGGAGATGTGGAGCTGCTGAACAGAAAGTGTAGGCTACTCACTGTGCTCACCTCAGCCTCTCGGAGCAGAGACAAGCAGACAAGGGCTGCAGGCACTGGGATCATTTCACATCTAAGCCAGTGGTTAATTCTCCTAATAGCCCCAAGATTGCAGGAGCTCAAAGCTTTACACCAAAGATTAAGAAACCTTCTAAATATGGGGCTTGTTGCAGGGAAGGTAAAAGAACAACAGAGTCGCTGAGAACTGTTCTTGAAAAACATTTATTTCTGTAATGGATTTAGAGCGCTGACTCCCAAGCCCCACAGTCTCTCCCAACATGTAATTCTGGGGACAGTTACCTTTGATGGGGGGAAAAAAAAAAAGCCATACAAAGAAGCCCCCACAAACAAAGAGTTTGGTACCAAACTGAACCCAGGTTCTCTCTGGGCCTCTGCTGTTGAATATTTAACCCCAGCTGGGATGGAGCTGCCCTGCTCCACTGATGGTCACTGCCAAAGGCCCCAGAGAACTGAAGATGTTGTGTTGGACTGCAAAATAACCAGGGGGGACACGGGCAGGGAAGGATTCAGCAGCTGCTATATTTTTTTTCAGACATCATTGAAAAAGGAAATCTATGCATTTCAGTTTCACCTCCTGAGCCCCAGCATTAGGAAAGTCAGATACAAACCCACAGACCAACGTACACAAAATAGTGACCAAGTGTCCAGACATTTCTAAGCCCCTCAGTTTACTGTGCTGTGATGCCTCCAAAAAGCAACAAAACCCACTTTAGGATTGTGGTGGATCTTATTTTTAAGAGGGAGGGACAGAGATGCAGCACAGAGCATAGCAACTCTCAAGCAATGTTTAAGGCAAATTTATTCCCATTTATCAGGAGTCAAAGAAATTTTTTTTTTGTTTGTTGGCTTTGTTGTTTAAGCTGTTAGATAACATCTCAGCTGGATAGTTCTGCTCAGATGATTTAATCAAAGTTTGAGGGAAGTCATCTCAAGATGATCTGAGCCTAGAACAGCAAATAATGTTATTCCCAAGAATATCAGTCAGAACAAATTTATCAAAAATTAAAGTAATCGATGTTCAGAACTCCCCCAAAACTTTCTTCCCTCAGAGACCAGGTTGAGCCCAAGTGAAACACACAGACATGAAGAAGGACACAGTGGCAAAGCCTCTACAAACACAGGGCTGAATAGGACCAAAGCAGAGCCAAACCTAAATTCCACAGGTGCGAGAACACGGACAGAGTGATGAGTAAAAAAAAAGTGGGGAAAAAAAGAAAAACAGAGCCCCAGAGAGGAATGTTTCATGAGAGAGAATGGAAAATAAAAGTCCACTGTATGCAAAAAAGGGAGTTTTTAGGTGCAGCCACAGAAAGCTGGGGAGTTCAGTTGCCTCATCTCTCAGGTGTGTTAGTTTGTTGTGCCTTTGCCCTCCCTTTGAGATCCAGGTGATGGTGCCAGGAGGTTCCTGCCTTTACTCAGTCTGTGCATCATAATTAGCCCCCCCTGCTTTCTTCAGCTCATTCTTGATGTAATCCTCGTCCAGCTCTTTGTGGTCACTGATCACAAATTCTTTGGCAAAGTTCTGCAAGAGATAAAGAAAAAAGCCTGTTAAAAAAGGGGGATATTTTCTAAGTAGCTGAATGAAGATGGGTTATCCAGTTTCCCTGGGTGTCTGAGCTGAATACCCTGATCTCCTGTGGCTGGGATGATAAACAGAAAGCTGTGGATGAGACACAAGATTAGTGAAGGCAAAACTCAACACTTAACCTGGAAAAATGTTATGTATCTACTTCCACAGTCACTGGCTGCACGACCCAAACCAGGGGTGCAGCTGCTCCTCCTGGAGATGCACAGGGCAGGTTATGTCGAGTTCCCTACGTAGTATGTGAACTAAACCACTCAAAATTATTGACCTCCTGACCACCACTGTCCCTCAGCATGATCCTGGGCATGTCACCAATCCTCTCTGTGCACTTTTTAGGGCCCCTCCTCCTAAAAAAAGAACAGCCCCACACCAGAGTGCACTCCGGTGTTACACCTCCCAGCTGAGGGGACAGTGCCTCAGTGAAATACTGAGCAGCACAGGGATGATGGTGGTGCCTTAAGTTTTAGCTTTCATAATTCCCAGATTCTGTACTGCATTAGTGTATAACTCTGAACTTCATATAAAGTGTTAGCAAGCTCTCTTCACTGTTTAGTTAGACAAAACAATCCTTTTCCAGCCCGAGAACCAAGGACACCATGACAGCTTCAGGCCCAAAAAGTGCGAACAACAGGGAATTGAGGAGAGCAGTCTGAGAGGACAGGACTTCATAAGATGAAGCTGTAATTAGACAATTAATCCCAATGTGTAAATGGATCAAAACTTATAAAAGTGTGAAAACTCGTGACTGGGTGTCCATCTCGGGTGTAGCCACAGCCGGGCTCTTGTACTGCCCAAGGTGTATCCTTTAAAGGCCTTTTTAATAAATACCCACTTTACTCCTCTTAACTTTGTTCTAGGTAGCCTGATAAGACATCAGTGGTACCAGGAGCAAACACAGCTCCTCCAGTGGATTTAGTGCCTCCTCCCCTCATCTCCAACACACCCCCAGCCAAAGCCAGGACACTGCCCCAGGCAGGCTCTGCTCTGCCCCTGCTTTGTGATCCCCAGGGACCTCTGAGGACATGCTGGATGAATTCACTTGTGTGCTGCAGGGCAGCTTTCCCCCTGCTTGAGAGCCCTCTGCAGCTCCTGGGAGCTGGGCAAGCCCCGGGCAGAGAGCTGGGATGTCAGGTTGTGAACACACAAAACCCTTTCTGGGAGCAGAATGGGATCCCAGGGTGCCTTTAGGGCCCTTGTCAGAGCAGTGGCAGCTCGGGGTTTTTTTTTCACTTGTGGGGGTGTCCTTCCTGCCTCACAGCAGGGCTGGCATGGCATCCATGTGTGTGTGCACAGCCATTTCAGCAAACAGACTCTCTGCTGCTTGCTTTAGCATTTTCCTCCCCTTCCTAACCACAACTGAGAGCACTGCATGAGTCTCCCTTCCCCCACCCCACAGAGCTTCAGCCGGCATGACAAACACAAGCATCCATTGCACTCCACCAAAAATACGAATTAAAATCCCAACAGCTTCACTGTGACGTCCAGGGAAATCGGCAAAGCCCGAATCCCTGGGCAGCGAGTTCCCCAAAAGGTGATGAGAGAAGGAGGCAGCGCTTTGGGAGAGCTGCAGGAATTTTGTGCGGGTCTCCCTGGCGCTGGAACAGCCTCGGCACAACGGGAACGGGGGGTTCTAATTGCTCTCAGACCCGGAGCCATGGCAGAGCTCTTTATTTGGCAGCGTCGCAAGGGTTTCAGTTCGGGATCAGAGCCGGGTGAAGGAGGGGGTGGAGGAGGATGCGGCTTCAAAGAGCCTCAGCACCTCTTTCATGCGTTGGGAGAAATGGAAGGGAGAGGAAGACAGCTCCCTCCTCCCCCGGGCTGCGGCTGATCGTGTTTCACACTGTCGGAAATCCTCAGCGCTGCCGGGGTGGCGAGGGAGCTGCGAGCGGCTCCGGGAGCCTCGAGTGCTGATCCCAGGGCTGATGGGCGGCTGGGCAATGACAGCCCTGCCCCGCTGCCCGCAGTGCTTGGGGCTTCTGGCCGTGGGGACAGCACGGACACTCATCCACGGCTTGGCAGAGTCCAGGGAAAATAGGAAAGACTTTGCTTTTTTTGGAGAAAAACAAATTCTTTTTTTTCCCTTCCCCTGAGATGGGAGTAAAGAGGCAAACTGCCCAAACCATCAGATTTAGTCATGCTCATGAGTGACCTACTTCCAGGTCTCCAGGGTGAGATCTCTGCAAAGCTCAGCTCTTGCTAAGACCAAGCCTGGGATTTTCAGCTGTTTGATGCTCACTGAGGTGTGCTACCTAGGCGAGTTTTGAGCTGAGCCTTTTCAATTCCTTTTCTGTGGTACCAGGTTTAACAAATTTTCCTCACCTTGGGAAGCAGATTATCCAGGACTACCTGATTTCAGGGTGAGTCTTTGCCCTGCTTTAGTGAGAACTGAGGCAGGTCCATAAAAACATTTCTAAGAGGGATTCCATGAAAAGTGTATTTTATAAATGTGGGCAGGGCTTTCTTCAATGCCCACTCTGCAGGATCCAGCTGATTCTGAAATTCAAACTGCAAGTGCACTCATGCCCGAACAGAGGAGAATTAATTATGTGTGCCACAAAATAAATATAATTACTCAGACGCCTTCTCAGCTAGACACTTATCCAGACAACTCCTGGGTGATGATCTGTGGGCATCAGCCACGATTTCACACCAGCACCACCAAGACATCTTGAACAGTGTCCCCCAGCAGTGGCCAGATGGGTTCAGCCCCCAGCCATTCTTAAATATCCTCTTAGCTGACTGGGCCACCTCTTGTGCCAGATTTGTACCCTCAGAGTGCAATCTGGGTCACTGCTATTAATAACTCTGCTTCACTCCATCCTCTCAGGGTCCTCCTGGCTCCTCACACTGGCTCTTACCCACCACTGTGTCTCCTCAGGCCTGGCCCCAAGGAGGGAAGATGCTTTTGGTGAGTTTGGTGCCTGCAATTTCTGATTTTAACATCCTGCTGGACCTTCTCCAGCCACAGCCTCCCTCATCACTCTGAATTTACTGTCTGAGCTCTCTGGTTCAGGGTACAAATCCTAAGGCACTGTGCATAACTCTGATGCTTGGGCCCTTGATTTGCTGACATGTGTCTTCATCTTACATCCTCCACTTCCTTTTCCCTTCTCCTCCCCCCAACCCCGGGCTTTCCCCAACCACAGCAAGCCCTGCCGGTGAATTCTGGCCTTTGTCTTCACCCCAGTCACCAGCAGCCTCCAGATAACAAAAACAATGCTGCCATTTATCTTTATCACTCTCACAACACAACAGTGGCCACAGTCTCTTTGCTTTGCCTCTCAGATCAGTGAACGCAACACAGAAATTCTGAGATTCACTCCAATGCACCTCTCTGGCACCAGCTCCTCTTTGTGCCTGAGCAGCAAAGGGTCCCAATTTTAGAATCTTTTCCCCTGTGTCAACCTCCACAGCAGGTACAGACTGAAAGGGCTCCAAACATGGAGCAAAGAAGGAGTCTGCATCCCTCCCTGGGAAGCAGGAATTTTGTGCAGAAAGCTCAGTCCTCCTCTTCCAGCCAACTTAAAGAGGGGGGGGAAAAAGGGTGGAGTAGATTTTCTTCCTCTTCCAAGCCCTGAATGTTTAGCATATGGGCCATAAAATCTCCTTAAATTGCCCAAGGGAAAATCCATGTGGTGCAGATATTATACCAAACTAGATTTGCAGAGGCCCTTTTAAATCCCAGCCTGGGAAGCCTGAAGCCAGGAGTAAAATCCTTGTATAGTCTACAGACACTCGAGTTTTCAGCAGCTACAGATGGTGCCAGGTAGCTGAACAGCTTCTTGCCATTTTTTATTTCTTTTATTTTTACTGGGGCTTAGGGCAGCTTCTGCTGATGTTCAGAATCCTCAGTTCTACTGAACTTAATGTCACCACTCCTATGCACTGGTCATCTCATCCTCAGTGCAGATGCAGCCCAGAGGAGATGACATCTCCCAGATTTCTTTTGCAGCATGGTCTGAGTCCCAGGCCTGCAGCAAACCTGCTCCTGCACTCAGCTGTCAGACTCCCAGCTCAGCAAAAACCCTCTCATCAAATCCATTCCCTGCCAATTTGACATGGACCAGTTCCAGACACTGAGAGAAGCCAGTCCAAACCTCTGGCAAACACTTGTCTCAGCATTGAGAGCTGCATTTCAGCTGCTCTGCAAATTCTCTGTCTGTGCTTCATCCCACTGGAAGAGTCACAAGTGTGTGTGTCAGGCACAGGACAGTGAGAAGCTGCTCATTCTGAATTAGGAGTTCTTGTAAATCCACCTCCATTTGGTGTGGTCATTACAGTAAACCAGAACAGGAAAAACAGTCAAAAAGGAGAATTTAGTTTGCCTTCCCAGCAGGATCTCACTCACCCTGATGAGTAACTCACAAATCCACTGTGACATAGCTGTTCCCTGTGAGTTTGATTTCCTGAGTGCCTCTAACAACTATTAAACCTTCTGGTTTAATTTAGCTATTTAATCTTCTGGTCAGGACTCTGTACTGATATGAGAAAACCAAAGCACATACAGGGAATTCTGTGTGATCCCAAGATCAGGGACAGGGACCCCATCAGTGGGTGCTCCCTCATGGGACATGATCACCAGTGCAGTGAGGAATCCAGAGGAAAAGGGAAAGGTGAGCAAAAAAAAAAGAGATCTGGACATGAGCTGCAAAGCAGGAACTCAGTAGGGCTGTTGACATCATGACAGCCAGATGAATTCCTCACCAAAAATAATGATGAATAAAATGCCTCAAATATTTGCTCACAGAAACAGAGCTGTTTTACCCTGAATATGAATTAGGGAAATAACAGAGCACATGACTTTGTGGGGGAAGGAGTGCTGATGAAAACAGAGAAGACTCAAAATCCATGGAAAATCAGACAAAATGGCAAAGATTAGGCAGTCCCTTGGCTGGGAGAATCCTGCAGGACATGAATTCAGTCCTGTCAGGAAAAAGACCCCAATGCTGCCTAAGGAAGAATTAAAATCTCCTGGTAGGAAATGCAGTCATGAAGGGCAACGAGTCCACAGAGAGGAAGGAACACTCAGAGGGAAACCAAGTGCTGCCTCAGGTTCTTTGGTGTTCACATCAAACCCCCCGCCTCGTTTCAGCACTGTGTGCCACTCCCAGTGCCACAACCCCTGTGCCTGGGCTCATCCTTGCTGTGGGTGACCAAAGTGCAGCTGTGCAGGGGACACCAATGCTGTGGGGTGGCTCTGTCCACATCTGCCAGGTCAGCTTGTGCACAAGGTGACACGCAGCTGCTGCTGCTGCTGCTGCCAAACAGATGCAGCCTTGGAGAAGTCGCTGTTCCATGAAGTTCCCGGTTGTTTGGATTGTTCTAGGGGTAGGTTGAGACTCCACCCCAGACATGATCTCCCAAACATCTTAAGCAAACACCTGCAGTGGGAAATGTTGTGCCACTTCTTCCCCCATTAGCTCTGTCCTTGGCATGGAGAAAAACCCAGTGGATAAAAGATGGAGCTGTGCATCCCCCTGTCTCCATTTGCACAGCAGTCTCACACAATAGGACTGAGCTAGACCCTAAGGAGATACAAATAAACACTCGTTCCCCATCCTGGCCTTGCTTCTAATCTGCTCCCAGCTGAACTACTTGGACCAGGCCGCAGGCTTGAGCCAAGATTTCCAGCTGACTTAAGGAGGAAAGGATGGAAAAATAAATGGCTGTGGGGAAAAAATAAAAGCTCCTGATAGCTCCTTAAATGGATTTTTCTGCAATCCAAAAGAAATACAATAAACTCAAAAGCCATTTTTCAACAACATTAAAGAGGTAATAAGCTAGGCCCAAGTAGCGCCAGAAGACCTGGCTCTCATCTAGCACAGATCAGAAGAACTACAGCTATTTGTAGCAGATGAGGTCCATCCCTGTCATTTTACAGTTATTACAGCTAGAAATCAATTGTCCTTTCTTCCTGAGAGGTTTTCTGGCAACCTCCTGCACTCACTGTCAGCACTGCTTCCCCAGCCACCTCCCCAGGGATTTCACAGCACCTGCTCCCCCTTCCAAGGGAGGAACACAAAAGCCAGGAAAACCCAGTTCCTCTCTCTGCTTTGTAATAGTTCATCCCTTTGTTCAGAGCCCAGAATCTACTCCTCACCAGTTAACGTCCCTTGTGTTTTCCTTATGGCTTCTGGGAGCTTCTGGGAGCCCATTAACGATCCCAATGTGGGATCCTCTTCCTCCCAGGACTGGGTTGTGCTGGCAGGAGGTGACTGAGTTGACTGGCTTTCACTTTGTCTGGCAGGAACAGCAGCATTTATTGGTGTTTGTTCTGCTCTGAGCAGAGCTCAGCCCCAGCTCATCAGCACAGCACAGGACACAAAGCAGGAATCTCCTCACACCTCGGTCCTAAATAAAGACCCAGAGTTGCTTTGGCAAATAGTACAAGGTTGTGAGAGCCCTTCAGGTTCTACTGAGGGATTCTCAGAGTGAAGAGCTGCTCTTCTGGAATCCCAGCCTGTCCCTTGTGTAGACCAAAGCTGTACAAAATCCTCTTTGTGCCACCCTTCCACGGGGTGAGGGCACTTGTGAGCCCTGCACAGAGCCTAACTGCACCTACACCCTGTTCAGGGTTTGCAGACCAAAAAACTGTTCAGGGTTTGCAGACCAAAAAACTGTTCAGAGTTTGCAGACCTAAAAACTGTTCAGGGTTTGCAGACCAAAAAACTCCCACCTTAGTTACCTTAGGGCACTACTTATTCATCACCCAAGTGATGAACCAACACTGACTCAGGTTTGTAGTTTATCATTACAGAAGAAAAAAACAAGTGCATTTTTCTATGTATAAGTCACAACTCAATCTCTGTTAAAAACAGAAGATTGAGAATGTACCCGAAAGTCAAGGGAACTACAAAGAGTGAAATAGCTCTGGGATAAATTCCCTCTGTTAAATTTCAGTTGGACTTTCTTGTCCTTGTTCATTTTGACAGATTATCTGCAAGGTCACAGGCATAAAAAGAAGAAAATAGTTCTGCTTTTATCTCACTCCACTCAGAGGGATTCAGTTGCATATCAAGAACTATTTTAAATACTTGTCAAGATAATTTCTTCTGGACAGGAGATCACCATTGCTGAGACATTCAGAAATGCTTTGCAGGAGTTTATAGACAAGGTTGCTCAGTAAAGTGTATCAAGCACCAGCTGTATTGTTTTTGTATTTTAGTACAGACTAATTGGAATATGAAAGCTTTTAAGTAACAGCCAAGAATGGTTAATGCTCCACCAGATTATTAACTTGTACGGACTACTAATCAAAGATGAAACAAGTGAAATTGCAAATTATATGTAACAGACCTAGGGACAGATCTGAGCACAGTGCTCAGGAATGCTATTCAACTCAACAAGACTACATTGTCTAAACAGATTTTTAAGAAAATCTTGGGCTTAGTGACTCATGTAAGAGTCATTCTTTAGTACTCTGTAATTTCGTCTTCAGCTACAATTACGCAGTTTCAGCTGCTTCCCATGGGCAGAAACTTGCTTTCCTATCTCTCAGGTGTCATTCTGGAAGTTTCTTTGGAGAACAGACCCCTCTGAGTCGTTGTCATTCTGAAACATTTAGCACCAGAGTTTATCTTCTGGAAGGACAGGAATGTATTATCTTCTTCATTCTTATCTAAAGGTAATCTTCTGTGTCATATAAACTACCAAAGAGTTGAGAGGGGCTTCATTCTCACCCTTCACAGTGTCCTCTTGGGAGATTTCTTTACATAGGCGAGAGCTCAGTTACTGAGGGAGATTAATTTAATCATCAGCCCTGTTTCTCCAAGAGCATAAACAAAAGCTTTTCTCAGGTTCTGGTGAGCTGGTTCTGTGTTTTGTTGGAAGAGCTAATCTTGCTTTAAATGCTCTTTGTTGGAAGAGCTAATCTTGCTCTTCTCCAGGAGAAACATTCCAGACATCAGCATCCCCTCCATCACAGCCAGGTTTCAGCTGTGGCTGTGTGCAGCCTCCCTCCAGTCACTTCTCTCCTGGCTGTTGTTTGCTCTCACTTGGACTGAGCACATTTCTCTTTCCCCTGCTACACCCAAGGCCAAACAAAGCCTGTTCACATCTAGTTAGCTATTAAGAGTGAGTTAATTGGTGCAATAGGGACTTCAGACTCGGGCTGATTAGCTCCACAAAATCACTGTGCAAAGACAAAAGGCCTCCGGAGAAGTTTAAACAAGGGTGTGGGTTTTCCTGTTTAATTTTACCTGCTTAACTTCATACTGCTCATGATCATTTAATATTGAATTATTTCCATGTCGAGGAAGGGGATGGGAGACACCTCAGTGGTGACAAGGAGGGGAGTGCATGAATTCCCTCCTCATGAAATAGCTAAGGCAGCCTTAAGCTCAAAAGGTGCTTCTTTATGCCTGAGTGCTCAAAGGGGAGATGTTAAGCCTTCCTAGGAGGAAGACAGGCTGTAGGAAATTGTCTTCTTTTGTAAAGGATTAACTCCTGAGTTGGAGGATGAGCCCATCCTTCCCTCTCTCTCCCTCCTGCTGGTGTTCCTACGGAAAACAGAGAGGGGAGCTGGTGGTTAGGAGCATAATGAAGAAGTTACCTGTACTACTTCCTTGACCAGAGTCTTGTCAGTCCCAGTTTTGGCTCTCTGCAGGCCACTGACATCCTCTCCAATCCAGGTGATGAGGGCAAACTTGACTCTCTTGCTCATGGCATCGCCGGTGGTGAATCGGACAAAGCCGAACAATCGCACGTCATCTGCGGGGGCAAAGAAGGGAAAAATTGATTAAACCCAGGAACATCCCTGCCTTCCCCTTTTCCCCTTTTCCAGGGTGAGCCTGTTGCTCTCAAACACCAAAGCAAGACACTGATCCCATGTTTCAATGCCAGCATTTGGGAATCAGGGTCTCTGCTCATATGCCCTGTGCTTACAAGGTGTGCTCTGCCTGGGTTAGCTTGGCCTCTTCTAGGTTCTCTGAGTTACTGGGAGGAAAGTGGCTGTGTTGGACACCCCACAGCACAGTGGAAATGGCTAAAATACAGCCAGCAGGCAGGTCAAGAGTAGAGAGCTAACCCCAGTTACACAGTCAGCCAAATGATTCATCTGCAGGTCTGGTGAAGAAGGGAAGAAAATGATATCCTGGTGTCCCTCGATGTCCCTTACAGAACAGCAGGATTAGGGTCACATTTTATAACATCACCAGAAACTGGCCATTGTGCAAATCTGATCTTTCTCCTTCCTTCCATCCATTTCCAGCTCACTTATTTACAAGAAGAAGGGGAGAAGGAGGAAAAGAAAACTCTGCAATTACTTGCCCAGGTGTGTTTTTCTACTCCTTCTGAAGCCCTGGAGGGAAAAGTCCTGGATTTTAGAACTGTGCTGATCTTTGTTTCACAGCTGGTTCGTGCTACATCACACCAGAATGATTTAGCCTGGGCCATATGTGTGACAACCTTGTAGACTCTTATCTCAAAGAACTCCTTCCTCCATCTCCTGGTGACTCATGGAGCAGTTGGGAGCCTTCCTGATCAGGAGCACCATCCCCCTGCATCCCCAGGCTCCACCAGGAGTGGCAGAAAGCAGAGCAGATGGACCCTTGTGCAACTGTGGAATATTCCCCATCACGGCTCCCTCATCTCTCAGAGGTCACTCGAGGCCTTTTAAAGGAGGTGACTCAAGCCAGAAGAACAAAGCTGCTGTTTGAGAAGACTCCTGGTAATCCTGGCACACTTGTTGTGACCAGTTCAACGTGCCTCAGAGGGATTTGCTGGGTTGATCAATTGCCAGGTGAAAATGCAGGCTCCAGGTGTAGGAGTGGCTGCCAACATCCTCAGCACGCTCCATGAGCAGCCAGAACAGCCCCAAGAGCTCTGGAGACAGGGGAGAAGCAACCCTAAATTACTCCCATCCACACAAAATAAGCTGCTCAAAATCAATGTTACAAAAAAAAA
>VXBB01013583.1:317798-339146 GCA_013399915.1 Illadopsis cleaveri | reverse complement strand
TCCGGTCCCGCCCCGCTCGGTCCCGCCCCGCCGGCATTTCCTGCCCCGGGCGCGGGGCGAGGGGGCGGCTGCAGCCTCCAGGAATTTGTCCCCGCTTTGTTTTCCCCGCTGTTTTCAGCCCGGGTTTTTGTTCCCCGTGGCCGATGTAGCGGCCGGAGCGGGGCCGGGGCCGGTCGGTGACCGCGGCCGGGGGGCTCCGGCCGGCCCCGGGCAGCGCTCGGCGCTCCCCCGGCAAACCTTCACCAATTCCGGAGCGACCGCCGGTACCGGCGCTGGGCTGGGCTGTGCCCAACTTGTTGACACAACCGACCTTTGACAACACCGGGGAACGGCACCGAGGAGGGGAAAAAAAAATAATATTTTTTTTTAACCCGGGCATTTCCAAGGTGCAGATCAGCACGTGGCGGAGTGGGAATTGCGCTCCGTGTTCGGCACCAGATGCGTGTGAGCGCTCAGGAGGGGCTGGCGAGCTGCTGAACATCTCCCTGTGCCTTTGTTGCAGGAGTGCTGCGGATCGGGCGGTCATGGAGGGAACCCGGCAGAGCAGGATCTGCCGCCCGCACAAGATAAGTGAATCCTCGAAGGTTCGTACGGTTTGTGTCGCCCACCAGAAAAAATCCCGCTACGGGAAGGGTGGTGGGGGTAGAGGGTCTCCTTTGGGCGGGCTGATTTGGGGGAATGTGAGTGTTCGGAGCTTTTAAAAAAGAGGGATTGAAATGGTGGTTTACCTGCTCAAGTATTTTTGGTAGAAGTTGCTGCCTAGTGATTGAGGGGAAAAAAAGGAAAAGCAGCAGCAAATGGGCATCTGCTCGTCATGACTCATAACTCAGAAACCCACATCATTGCAGCACAGTAGTTTTCTCTATACTAAAAATTCAGTTATGAAATGTGATGTGTTTGTTTTTTATACTGATCCATCTCGTAAAATCCAAGCTCGTTACAAAAGCAAAGCTGGGATTGCTCTTTACATTCAGTCTTGGTTTTGTACAATCTGGGAGTCTTGATCCTGCAAACTGTGGTTAGCCCAGCGAACTCACAGAACCTGGGTTGCTTTCTTAGGCTTGTGGGGTTCATTTTCTTTGTCTCAAATCTCTGTCTGCACACATACATTGTTTTTATTTGTGAATTCACGGAAATCCATCTCAGGCAGCTCTTTATGCAGGTCCTCAGGATGATTTATAAGATGTTAATAACAGCTGTAATTACTGTATTCACTTTGTTTCGTGCCAGTGCAAGCTGCTTTTGTGCTGTGGTTACAGGAACTGCAGAACAGGTACCTTGTAATACCAGAAAAAAAGCTGGAAAAGAGAAACTTTTCAGTGCCTTCATCTGTCTTTGCAGAGCTGAATGAGCCAGATCTCATTTTCTTTTGCACCATTGATGGGCAGCAGTGCTGCATTAACAGTCTGAGGGAAATTAGATCTTTGAAGCCAAGAGAAGCTGAAATTCTGCTCTAACACGATTGATGAAAGATAAATAGGACTAATTTTTAAATGCATCCCTGCCAATATAATCTTTCCCCCAATGCTGAGCCTGTCTGCCACTTAAATGGTTTAGTCTGAACGTAATGATAATTCATCACATTAAAAATTAATTAACTTGACAGCATTGTTTTATTTGCTTGCTTAGACGGCAGCTGTCACTATCTGTTAAACTTGGAGTTACTGGATAATGCTAAGGCTGTTCTACAGAATATAAATAGCTCGAGAAAGATGTTCAAGTTCAGCATGAAATTAGCCTTGCTTTCGAAATGTGCAGCTCTCAGCTCCTGCATCTTGCTCCCTGAACCAATGAACTCTCTGAGTGGCTGAAATATGTTGCTGTACTCCAAGTGCCTCCAGTGCAGTGTGGAAGGGCTTGGTTTGCCTGATTGCTGGAGCAGCAGCAGTCCCACATGGCAACAAGGATTTCAGGAGTGCGAGTTGCCAGGCGTATCTGAGGGCAGGATTACGCTGCTGACTCAACATCCAGCTCAGCACACAGGGATCTCTGGCAAATCTTTTATTCCGCTGTAATCTTGTTATGCATGATGGTGGTGTTAGGGAATATTAGAGAGAAATGATCAGCCAGTTCCCAGGGATGAGAGGGAGGGAGGATGGGGTTGGTTCAATCCAAGGATTTTTTTCAATCCAAGGATTTGGTTCAATCCTCTCCCCAGTGAGTCAGATTCAGGAGAGGGTGCTGCAAGTTTTTATTTCTTGTCTGTTCATCTGCCACCATCAACTACCCCTGATTATAGCTGCCACAAATGTGTGGTTTATCCTTTGCCATATTTATTCTTCTCCCCCTCCCTTCCACCCCCTGGTTTCTGCTTAGGCTCCTGTACAATATCAGCTTTTCCCAGCCTCAGGAAAATGCAGATAAAAAGCTTTACAGTCTTTAAACACCTCCCCACTCCATTTTTTTTTTTCCTGTAACAGATTTCTGGCAGCTTTATTCCTCAGTGGAAGCCACTTTGTTGTCTATGCCATAGATCCCTTTTTAAGTTCAGAGGTGTGATGAGTATTAGGCAAATTAAAGAGTTTTGATCCAGAAATGTTTTAATTATTGAAGCCTCTTCCCTTAGACTGGTTTAACTCTGCACACTTGAATGTTCAGAGCCATTCCAACGGCAGGATTTTTGGCAGCTTGGGCTCCATTGTTTAGAAAAGAACATAAGGAAATCAAGAGGATCTGCTGGGATGTCACACTAGGAGCAGCACATTTGGTTGTTCCTTTGGGTCTCAAAAAGCCCTCTTGGCTCTAAGCATCAAACCCTTTCCACCCAGGTGGGTGGAGAGGGTCCCGCTGTGGTTTAACCAACCCAGTAATGGCTTTTCCAGGCTGCTGTGATCATGTGCTCTCTGCTGGGGCAGCCAGGAGAGCCACAGGTAATTAGGATTTCTAGGAGAAACCACAGTTTGGTGGGGAAGGGAAGGGGGAGTGTCTGAGAGGCTTGAAAGGACCTCAGGTCACCCGTGTGACCTGTTCAGGTGTCACCTTTGGGAATGCAGCCTGGGGGGGTTAGGACAGGGCAAGACTCAGGCAGGCAGGAGTGTTCAGAGCTGCCTTAGGTAGGATACAGGGATGAGCTTCCCTTCCACCCCTTTTCACTCCTCTTACAAGTTCTCACAGGCTCAGCCTGGGTTGGATTTGGTAATTAAAGTATTTGGTATTTGCATTTACCTTAGCCTGGCTTTTATTAAGAGACATCACAAGGTACCTGACTGCCATCACACATTTAATTCCTCCTCAGGGTGGTCCTAAAACTTCACTTGACATTCTGGAGTGACCAGCAGTGTTCAGTTCATGTTCTGCAGGACATTTGAGGGCTAACAGACTGTTTCCATCTTGGTTCACCCTGAGGCTGGTGACATGAGTCTGTGTGAAAAGAGGCAAATGCTGGTCGCCTCAAAAGCTCAGTGACACGTCCAGAGCTGGTGGTTGGAATGTGAGGACCAGAGGGATCCCACGAGGGCACTTAATGGGTGTGTCCTGAGGGCATTTTCCCTTTTCTTTAAAAGAAAAATATCTGCTCCTATTCATTTAAACAAAACCCACCTCAGCTTCTGGAAGCAGGAGAAGCCTTGTGGGAATCAGTTCTCCACATGTGTGGCTTTGCACATAAATAAACAGCCATTACTTCTGAGTGCAGTGTGTGTGCCTGGAATAATGTGGGAAGAAAGAGAGGGATTTTACCCTAACAAGCTTAGAAATGCAGGGTTCTGGAAAGATTTAAGAGGGGGTAGCTGTCAAGCAAGCAGTAACCCAAACAATACATGGGCTGAATGAAAATTCAGAGTACTGCTGTGTGTGTGTCTCCCACTCCAAATGCTCTGTGAGTAGCTTATCTGGGAGAGTTCTGTAAGGAGTCATTTGGGGGACAAGGAAGAAAGGAAATGTCAGCAAGATGTCTCTGAGACAATGAGTGGAAGAGTTTCAGAAAATTGTGCCTGCATAACTCATCAGGGAGGAGGTTTCAATGCAGCATTGTGGGGAAGGGAAGAGTAAATTATGAAAGAAGGGGAGCAGGAAGCAGTAAAAGTTTCCATAGTCCCTTCAAAGTGAAGGTGAGGAGCTCAGGCTCGTTCTGGGTCACTTGCCAACTACTTTGTCAGAATTTATTATAAATGCAAACGTGCAACACAAAAAAGCTGTGTCTGACTTGGGTATGGCTGCCCTTAGTGGGAAAACACATTCCACTCCGGAGCTGGTCTTGGTGGAGGTGCCACCTGCCTGACCCTGTGTTTGTGTTCTCCAGGTGTACAGGTGGGATGACCACTCCAGTCTGGTTCTGCAGAGCCTGAACGAGCAGAGGCACCGAGGCCTCTTCTGTGACATCGTGCTGGTGGTGGATGAGCAGCGAGTCCCGGCCCACAGGAACCTCCTGGCCGTGTGCAGTGACTACTTCAACTCCATGTTCACCATCGGCATGAGGGAGGCCCACCAGAAGGAGGTGGAGCTTTTCGGAGCCTCCTACATCGGTCTCAAGGCCGTGGTGGATTTCCTGTACGGCAGTGAGCTGTCTCTGGATGGAGGGAACATCGACTACGTGCTGGAGACAGCTCACCTGCTGCAGATCTGGAAGGTGGTCGACTTCTGCTGCGAGTACCTGGAGAACGAAGTCAGCGAGGAGAACTACCTGTACCTGCAGGAGCTGGCCTCCATCTACAACCTGAAGCGCCTCGACTCCTACATCGACTCCTTCATCCTGCAGAACTTCGGCACGCTCTCCTTCACCCCGGACTTCCTGCAGAACATCTCCTTGCAGAAGCTGTGCCAGTACCTGGACAGCAGCGACGTGCAGCAGGAGTGCGAGCACGACCTGCTGCAGGCCGCCCTGCAGTGGCTGACGCAGTACCCGGAGCGGGAGAACGAGGCTTACCAAGTGCTGGACAACATCCACTTCCCCTTGATCCCCAAGAGCGACCTCCTGCACCGGGTGAAGCCCGCCGTGTGCTCGCTGCTGCCCAAGGAAGCCAACTGCGAGGGCTTCATCGAGGAGGCCGTGAACTACCACAACAACGTGACGGCGCAGCCGGTGCTGCAGACCAAGCGCACGGCCCTGCGCACCTGCGAGGAGCGGCTGCTCTTCGTGGGCGGGGAGGTGTCGGAGCGCTGCCTGGAGCTCTGCGATGACACCTGCTTCCTGGACACTGGCAAGGGACAGTGGGTGGCAGAAACGCCCCTGCCGGCCAGGAGGAGTCACCACTGCGTCGCGGTGTTGGGAGGCTTCATCTTCATAGCCGGGGGCAGCTTTTCCCGGGACAATGGAGGGGATGCGGCGTCAAATCTCCTATATAGGTATGATCCCCGCTGTAACCAGTGGATAAAGGTGAGACTCGAGCTGTATTATTTCTCTGTTCAAAGTCCTTTACGTTTTAAAGTGTTTTTCTCCTTTTCTGGTGGAAGAACAGTGTTGCAATTAGGACACGAAAAGAATGACACTCACCCGTCAGGTTGAGAAGTGAGGAGAGAAAGTTTATTATGAATTGGGGTTTAAATAGGGTTTGGAATTTGATCAAGGATTGAGGGATGAGAGGATCACCTCTCTGACCCCAGTGGTCAACTCAGAAGTCCATCAATTTGTTCTTCCCCCTAAAAAGAATGTTGTTTACAAAACATCAGTTTTTGTTTATCTTACAGTTCCTGAGAAACTCCAGTAGAAATATGAAAACAATCAGAAGGCTGAAAAATCAGGGCAACAGGACAGGGCTTGTTAGAATAGTCAACATGGCAGCACTTCTGAATGAAAAGTCAAGTTAGTTAAGTTGGAGCAGCTACTTGAGTCTTTTGTGGGAATGCTTAAATTACACAACGAGAAAAAGAGTTTGGGGCAGATATTCAGCTTCATTTGGGATTTGGGCATCTCATCTGAGAAATTCCTGATCAGCATCTGCCTGCAATTCTTTAGATTACTTCTGGGAATAATGCTGGAATGGACTTAGAGGGGATTGCTTGGTTCATCTTCCTCAAGCAATAGTACATATAAATCAAAAATGGGTGCGATGTAAAAAGGAAATATCTCTGACAGTTGTCAAGTGTCTCTGTGCTAAATGTCCCTTAGAACAAGCCCTTCGCTCCCAGTCCTGCTACAAAACCCTTCATCTGTGTGGGTCACTGCATCAGGCGCTCCTTGTTCCTATATGGACCAATCATGGTTCCTATATGGACCAGTTATGGTTTTTATATGAACCAACCATGATTCCTCTGTGAATCAGTCATCCTGGATGGTTCACTTGTGGTTCTCAGTGATTCCAATACCTGTTCCTTGCAGAGTTTGGGAAGGAGTTCCTATAAACACAAACGTTTATAGAGTAACCTGTCTTTTAGATGTTTTCCTTGTTTCCCCCTGTTTGAAAATAGATGCTGCTGCAGAAAAACAGAAGTGTTGTATGAATATAATGGTCAAACCTAGAATCCCTCCTTACCAACTAAAGGGGAAGGAGCAACTGCCCCATCCTCAGACATGGACAGCCCTTCAGTCCCTTGCTTACCAGACACTGGAAGATGCCAGCAGGTTATTTTCTTTGCCAGGTTGCCTCCATGAGACAGCGACGAGTAGATTTCTACCTGGGAGCGATCACTGACATGCTGGTGGCTGTTGGTGGCAGGAATGAAAACGGGGCCCTGTCTTCAGTTGAGACCTACAGCCCTCAGAAGGACTCCTGGACCTACATAGCAGGACTGCCCAGGTAACTGAGGTCTTTGGAAGTTCCCCTGTGTTTGAAGAGTGGTAGTAAAGGGAGCTTGTGTGATTTGAGCTGATGAATGGGAACCCTGGAAGGGAGGGAAGGGGGTATAAAACCACTGTGGCATCAGCCATATCAAACCACAGCAGGAGCTGGGATGTGAGCAGGCAGTGTGCCTCGTGTCAGCGTGGTTTTAAATTTCATCCCAAGGTGCATCTGGAGGATGGGAGGGAGAGCTCTGATCATTTCATTCTACAGTTCTTACAAAGCTTTTCCTGAGGCCACTTGGAGTTGAGTATTTTCAGAAGTGTTTTTCACATCGTGGTCAAAGGGGTTTGTCATTTCTTTGGCCTTACTTTGTCACCTTGGTGTGATGGTTTTCCTTGTGGGGTGTTTCTCTGTGTTTGGCTGCTCAGGTTGGTGGTCACAGCTAAACACATTTACCTGTGTTGGAAATACCCTGGCAAATGTGAGCTCTCTCTCTCTCTGTCTGAGTTAAAACTTGGCTGTTCTGCTTTTGAGAGGTTTAAGCCCTGCAGCTCTTGTGGTAACAGACAGGACATTGCTGTGTCCTGAATCAACGTCAGAGCAGTGACTTTGGAAGGACAGCAGGACTGCATTTCGTTTGCTGCCAGTGACTCAGATTTAGTGATGTTTCACATTTGTGGGAGTCACAGGGACATTGGCTGCCTGGATGGTGTTTCCATGATGTCTGAAAGCTCAGCAGCAGTGCTGGCTTTCCTGATGGCATCACAGAGCAGGTTCCTGCAGTTTGGTTTGGGAGTCCAGGGCTTTTCCCTGATCCCTGAGCTGCAGAGCTGCAGAGCCAGAGGCAGCCAGTGAAGGCACAGAAGCCTGTTGCCCAATTCTATTTTGGGCAGGTGCTGCCATGCAAGGCTGATCCAGGCTAACAGCTGGGCTCGAGTGCTCTTCACAAGCAGGATGCTTTTTTATTTCTGCTCACATAGGCAGATCCAGCAGTTGGGACTGAACACCACAGCCCTTCCTGGGAAGCTGTGTAGCTCCTAAATCCTTCTGTTAACTGAGTCACCTGTGGGGTGTATCCTGTATGGATATTTTTACTCATAAATGATCCTGGGGAAGTTCACATAGTTGGCTTAATCCACTCAGGCTTTCTAAAAAGGGGCAGTTTGTCTGCATATTCCAACTGCTACCTGTGTGCTGGCTTTGGGAATTCTGCAGCTGCAGCATTTAAAGTGAACTTTGACTTGTAGGTGTTAATTTTTTATTAGATTGCCTGGCTGGCCTGCTTGGACAAGGCAAAAGTCCCCCCTTAGGGGACAGACCCCTCCTACACTGCAGGGAGTGGGACGAATTATTCCTGCACCCAAATAAAGGATTCTTCATCCTCTCTTCTTGTTGCTCCCTGAGTCAGCTCAGCTGTGGGTGAACTAGACAGCTTCCCACTTTTCCATGCAGCATGTTTAAGTGTCTTTAGTTAGATCTGAGTGGACTCTTGGCACCTTTGGATTTTTTGTCTTTTCAGCCCTTTTTTTCCCATTTGGTGCCGGGCAGTGAATTGTTTGCGTGGATGAGCACAGAAGAAATAAAGCAAAAACAACTTTATGCATGTTGCAAAAGGCCAGACTCAGAGGTGAGCAACAGGAACTTTTCTGACACAGGTCCACTGTTTGAGCTGGGTGAGCAGTGCATATTTGGGGCTGCTGAAAAGGGTCTGGGCAGCCTTTTCTTGAGGTACTTCTGGTGGAGCTGTTGGAGCAAGTCCAGAGGAGACACCAGGATGATCAAAGGGATGGAACAGAAACCCTAAGAGGAAAGGCTGAGAGAATTGGGATTGTTCCATCTGGAAAAGAGAAGCTTCAGGGTGACCTAACTGTGGCACTGCAGTGCCTGAAGGGAGCCCCCAGAAAAGATGGAGGGAGACTTCACAAGGGCCTGGAGTGCCAGGACAAGGGGGAATGGCTTCCCACAGGCAGAGGGCAGGGTTAGATCAGATATTAGAAAAAAATTCTTTACTGTGAGATAGTGAGGCCCTGGTACAGGTTGCCCAGAGAAGCTGTGGCTGCCCCATCCCTCTGAGTCTGATTTACTGGCACTGGAGGAAGGATGAGAGAGGATTCTGTGATCCATTCAACACTAAAAGCATTCTAGCTACAGTTCCTGCTGCCTGCTCCAGTCTTCCCTTCAACTCACTCCTCAGCTGATCTCTTTTTTCCTCCTCACCACATGGTTTTGTTCCTCAAACAGATCTAAATTCCTCTTTCACTCAAATAACATCTCCCCCAGCCCTATTCTAGCAGCAAGACTTTTCATGGAGAGGAAGCCAGAAGCTCCAGTCCTCTGCTTCCTGACTGCCTGATCAGGCAATGTATCCCAACAAAACCACCTCTTTCCCTGTGTTTTTCTGTCCTCTCCCTTCTGAAGAGTACATGTGCAGGTGTTTTGGTCCTCTTGGGGGCATGACCACCAGAAGCAGTTTATTTGATGCCATTCCTGACTGCCCCAAGCCAGCAACTGCCTGGAATCCTGTTCCCTGAAGTGACAGGCTCATGTTGAGGTCATTCTGGGGTGTGGGCTTGTGTTGTTCCACTGGAGCTGTGTGGGGTGGGACTCTCAGAGGTTGTTTGTTAAAGCTTCTATGCTGAACATCCAGAAAATGGGTTTGTTTTGTTGCTTCCCATGGGTTAGAGCTTGCCAGGTGTGTGGAGATTTGCGGGATAAAGGCAGTGGTTGTGCCCTTGAGCACACTTGCCAGCACCAAATCCCATGTCCATGCTGCCGTTGGCAGTCTGGCTCCTCTAAGGAAGAGCTTTACAGCCTCTCCTTTATCTCCTCTTACCCCCGTCTCCTTCCCACCCTATATGGTCAAAACAACACGTTGTTTTCCCTAAGCACTCTCTTGGAAGGAGCTGAGCTGTTTTGACTGAACTGAGGCTGTCTTGCTGGAGAAGCAAACAGCCTCTCGGGGCAGATGCTTCGTGGGGAGAACTTCAGCCAAGTTGTCTAAAGGGTGGACCTGGTCCAAGCCTGCTACAAGAGAATTCATTTTGCCTGACGCTCATTAGGGTCCTTGGTTGTGGGATACCTTTCCCTTCCTTCAGAGAGATCCTGTATTTTTTGCCCCTTTTCCCAGAAACTAGGAGCAGTTTCTGTCATAGTTTCTAGCCCGGCAGGGATCAGCAGTGGCTGACAGGCTTGGCAGAGCAGGAGGTGGGGCAGTGTGTTCTCACCCTGAACAGACCATGAAAAGGTCTGCTGCAGACAGCAGCAAAATTAACTGGGTGGCCCTAGGTTAAAGTTTGGCAGAACAACTGAAAGCTGGTGTGTGAGGAGCTGTGTTGGAACAGGTTGGGGAGCGATGATATCTGCTCTGCCAGTTGGGTCATGAATGATCTCGCAGGGCTACAACAGGTGGACAGTGAGATTGAGAGCAACCACAACTCACCTGGACTTTGGTTGGAGTAGGGGATTCCCAAAGTTTAGTGAGTTATGTGTTCTTCTGTCTCGGACAGTAAATGGTAGGTTTTCTAGCATTTGAATGGTGTTACTGGGTCAGGAACTAATTTTTCAGCACTGTATCTGGGTTAAGGCATTGAAAATCAGCACCAGGCTCTAGCAGATGTTAAAATGAAATCTCCTTTCTCTTATTGCCTCTGCTTTTTTCTGGCCACTCTTGCAGATAACACTGCCAAAACTCTCAATGCTCTTTGTTGGAGGGTGTCTGGACCCACTCTATTGATGTGCCCCTTCTGTTGCCCATTTAGAAATGCCCCTCTCTCAATCACAGGCCTTGTAGAAAGGATTTGTATTGATTGGTTTCAATTTCAATATCTGTTTCATGCAGTTCCTATGAAAGTGATGCTATTTCAGATGAGCTTTCAGAAGTGAGGCAAAGTGAAACACCTCTGGTGCACTTCAGTGGGTAATTGTCCTATACTGGACAATAACAAATTGATGGTGGATTTGGTGCTTCAGATCTGATTGTTTCTGTCAAACCACTCTCTCAGCTGTTGCTGTTCCCTGAACACAGGCATTGACTGAGGCAGAAGAACCAGATCAGTGCTTTTTCTGCAGCTGTCTGTGCTGGGCTGCATGCCTGTGCTTGAGAGACCATGGCTATTGCTTGCCTACCTGTACAGAATTCCTCCAGAGCAGGAGAATATTTAACCTACTTCTCCAAAGGCCATGCAAGTTTTTATTAACTGAGGGTCACTTTTCCCTGAATGATGAATGCAGTGTGATTGCCATCAGCAGTGCAGTAATGCTGGGGTGGATTTGATGTCCTTGCACTGTCCTCCTCCTGGCTCCTCCAAACTCCCTGGTACAGCACAGCCTCCAGGCAGCTTGGTTTCATGTGGGTTTCAAGTCTGCTGCAGCTTGAAATGAACTGAACTCAAGCAGTCTATTCCATGCCCAGACTGAGCATTTTTAAACCCATTGCTGTGTGTGTAGAGAAACACAGGCTCTGACAAGCAACCCAGGAACCACTGGAGATGGACAGTCCCAGTTCTTGTCTGGAGGAGACCTCAGACAAGGTGGAGCAGCATCTCTGGGCACTTCACCTGCCGTGGTATTTCTGTCAGGGGTTCAAGCCAGGGGTTCATGTGCTCAAGGTACATTGTGTTCACCAGAAACACTGAGCGTGAATGAACTGCTTCCATCATGAGGCACATTGAGAGCTGTGGAAATTCTGAGTTGCTTTTTTGGATAAAATCCGTAACTGTACCAAAATTCTGTCCTTTTTTCTTCCTGTCTTTTCCCTGAGAGGCCAAGAAGCAGAACAGCTGTGAAGTCACCTCTGCGAGATCTCCAGGGCTGGTGCTCCAGCCCCTGTAGTTGAACAGACTGTCCTGGTCACTCATCAATATCAGCCCAAGTGTGTCAGGGATTTTTCTGCTTCTTGTAGCAGGAACCTATTAAAATACCTGATTCAGACAGGGATCAGAGGTTTTGGTAGGCATCTAGAATAATAACCACCTTTTAGCTCTTCTCAGAAGCGTTGTGCTTTCAGGGTAAATGTGGGGTTTCTTTTCTAGTCCATCGTTTTCCCTTGGCACTCAGGTGTGTGGAAGATGCTCCGATAGCATTTGCGTGGCTCAGAGAAACCATTAGCCTGCGAAATAAAAACAGCTCAGGGTTCTCTCCACACGGAGCTCCAGCATGTTCAGGCACGGTTCAAAGGCTAAAGCAGTGCTAACAGAGGTTTGCCTGCCGTGGAGGTTGCCTTGTCTCGAGTGCTTGACTACAAAGGATGGTGGTAGAGGCTCGTGAGTGCAGCGTGATGAGTACATTGCTCTGTGCCCTGTGGGTATTGAATCGTTCAGGTTCCTTGTGAGAACCAATTTGCTGTGGCTGGTGCTGCATCTTTTGACTCCCCCAAAAGAGGAAAAAAAGATGTGTAGGAACGATATGTTCAAAGCTGCTGTTGCTGCATCACCTTGGCTGTCCACTTGTGAGAGCTCAAAGGGGTTCGGTCAGGAATAGCCTAGCGTGAAGGCAAGAACAGCCTGGAGATTTAGGTTTTTAGTGGCTTTATTACAGATGATCAAAGGGGGTTTCCCTCTGCCCTGTGGATGCAGTGTACATGGTGTTGCTTCCACTATCTCATTTTCTCTTACTTCACCATGATCTGTGATGCGCTGGGATCTGCTGCCTTGTCCTGGCGTGACCAAAGAAGTTCCCACCTGTAGGGCAGTGGTGGTAGAGCAGACAGATGGCTCATAGAAAGGACACTGCCTGTGTTGGGACTGCAGGTGAGCTGGGCAGACAGCGCCTGTGGGTAATAAATGTCACCAGTGATCCTGAAGCTGTGCAAGGGCAAAGCAGCAGCAGTTTTCTTCTTGGTTTCTCTCAGTTTATCCCTGCCGGTAAGTCTGAGAGGTGTTATGATTATTTCCCCATTCTGTCACGGAAACTCTTACTGAGATGTGGATTTTTTCCCTCTCTGACCCTCTCAGACTGATGCGAGCCAAGCAGTGGAGCAGAAAAATGGGAGTGAAGGTCATACCAGTAGAGCAGGATGGGCTATTTCTGTTGTGTGACACACTCTAGAGGATGCATTAAAAAGTGATTGTCATGCCTTGGTGCTCTGTAGCGACCAGCTATGGAAAGGCTGATTTAAAAGTGGTTGTCAGGCTGTGCACTCTGCAGTGCAGGGTGAGGCCCTGGGAATGAGAGGAGTTACTGGGTAACCGCCAGATCAGGGATTCTTCTGCCTTTAGTTACTGTTTATTTGCCTCTTTAGCACAGTCCCTGCTGCATGCTTGTGTTATAAATGCGTATTATGAAGTTGGCTTTTCGCAAATATTAGAATGAATACTGTATGTATAATTGTACTGTATTGTGTTTTGTTAGTAGAGTTTAGAAAGGTGATGAATGTATTTTCTGATTGTGACATAGTGTGAATAGTGGAAAGACTAGGTTTTTTTCTTCTTGTGACATCTGAGCTGACCAGGCCAAAAAGTATGGGGGAGGGGTCGTCACCTTGTGGCCCTGCATGAAGGCTGCTGAATTTCTGGGTTTTTTATCAAAATAAAAACAGCCAAGACCCATGTTACCAGACAGAGTGGAGCCACTCACAAATAAATCTATCAAATAAGATGTTTGGGAATACTTGAAACAGAAAAGAATGTTTTAGTATCTATTGAATATGTAAAACAGCAATCCTTAAAACACAGTAATTGAAAGAGAAGGGTGTGCCTTCTGGTGAGGCACCCCAGCTGGAACATTTGCCCTTTCTGTCTCCTAGTTGTCTATTTTTATTTCTTTTATTAAACTGACAAATTTTTAAAAGAGAGTGGAACTTGTTTTTCACATTTGTGCATCTCGATAAAATCCAATAAGCACTGTCCCTGTTTGCCTGCCCCAGGTTTACCTACGGCCACGCTGGCACGGTCTACAAGGAGTTCGTGTACATTTCGGGAGGCCACGATTACCAGATCGGCCCCTACAGAAAGAACCTGCTGTGCTACGATTACCGCACGGACGTGTGGGAGGAGAAGAGGCCCATGATCACCGCCAGGGGCTGGCACAGCATGTGCACCTTGCAGGACAGCATCTACTCCATCGGCGGCAGCGACGACAACATCGAGACCATGGCTCGGTTCGACATCCTCAGCGTGGAGTCCTACAGCCCCCAGTGCAACCAGTGGACCAGAGTGGCCCCTCTGCTGCAAGCCAACAGCGAGTCGGGGGTGGCAGTTTGGGAAGGCAAGATTTACATCCTTGGAGGCTACAGCTGGGAGGAAGCTGTCTTCTCCAAAACAGTCCAGGTCTATGATAAGGAGAAGAACAAGTGGTGCAAAGGGACGGACTTGCCCAAAGCGATTGCCGGGGTGTCCGCGTGTGTCTGCGCCCTGAAACCCAAAACAGAGGACAAAAAGAAAAAGATAAAAACAAAGAAACATCAAGATCGGGGGAGATGACCGCTCCTGGATGGCCGCCCTGGGATGGTGGACTCCGAAAGGACCTTGTATTTAGACATTTCTATCTAACCTTTATTCTTTTTCTTTTTAAACAAGGTGGGGAGGGCATCTTCTGAAGCCTCAGAAAATGTACACTTGAATGTGGTTTTTGGATTAAACTCATGTTTAAGGTAAAAACAACAAAAGAAACCAAAAACTCCCCCTCCTGCTATACAAAGGGTGATGTGGCCAGAGAGGTTCCTCTGCTCTCCTGAACATTAAGGCTTAGGCTTTTCCTTCTGTGGTTCATGGCATTTCCACACACATCGTATTATATCGACATTTTGAGGAAGTTTTTAAAAACAACTTTTATACTTTTTTATACCACGTTTTGCTAACTCAGTCTCTCGTTTGCCATATATTCCGTTGTTGACTACAGAACCTGCTGCTCTGTGCTTGTGACCCCGTTGTTGGCGTCAGGAACTCCTCGTTTGATGATCTTTGGTCTCGGTGGCTTGGCCAGGACGTGGTGCAGCTGTTGGAGCAGCACTGGCATTCCCAGCATTGTCAGGCAGTCAGCTGGAATTGGGACTATTGTCACAATTCCAGCTCCCCCAGAGCCCAGCTCGCCAGCCATGCTCATAAACACGCTTTATTCCAGTGACTGCTGATCTGCTGAGTGGACTTCAAGGGCTTTGGTTTAAAGTTCAGCTGTTGATCTTTGCTGTTATTTTTTTTTTTCTCAGTGCTCTTCTCCTATCTCCCTTTCCATGTATTTCAGATTTGCCTTTTCTTCCATCCGGTGTATGTGCAGGTGATATCCTGCTACCCTCATTCTTTTGTCTTTTTTTTTTTTTTTCCCTCCCCAACTACTTGCCTCAATAATTGGAAAACACTAAGAAAACATTTTTGCACTTAATTTCATTTGAAACTCTGGTAAATCTAAGACCTACTACAAGCATACGTGTATTGAAAGAGGTAACAATAAATTTCTGAGGTGCAAGGAGGTTATAAGTTGATTCTTCAATGCTAAGAAAACTAGTTGGAATTAAATTTCTGAAACTCCTTGAGGTTTTTTTTGGTGTTTTTTTAATTTTAAAAAAAAGCCTCAGGAGTCAGTCTTTCATTTGCATTAATGCATTTATTTTAAAGCCTTTGTATACTGCATGAGGTAATGGTTATTCTTTTTTAGCCTAAAAATAAATTTAAAACAAAACAAAAAACCCAAATGAACCATTTTGGTTATGACAAACTCATTGACAAGTTTTTGGCATTATTTTTTTATTATCTGAAATCCTTGCTATGTTGACTGACAACTACTTAACTTTTTGAGGACATTTTCATGTGTAATTACAAAACAAAAACTTCAAAGACTTGCTTTTTTTCTGTTACTGGGTTGCTTGTTACTATATCCCCTCTTTTAACGTGTTTATGTATTACATTAATGTCTGGGAACAATAAATCCAGTTTAGAATATTCTATTCATCACAGTCTGATGTCTCGTGTATTGATTTCACTGAGGTTTTCCTTTTTGATTAATTGGAAAAAGATAATCCTGTAATCATTTTTCAGTGGAATTCCCAATGGTGGAAATATTTTAGTAGGGAAGGTAAATTTAACAGTATGAAGTAGAAATAGAACTTATCTAAATAATTCATCTTTTCTGCATCTTTCTGCTCCAGACAGTCAGAAGAGGCAAGGGGGAATAGCTCCCCACTGCCAGAAGGTGGGGATGGATGGGATATTGGGAGGGAATTCTCCCCTGTGAGGGTGGGCAGGCCCTGGCACAGGTGCCCAGAGAAGCTGTGGCTGCCCCTGGATCCCTGGAAGTGTCCCAGGCCTGGTTGGGAGGGACTTGGAGCAGCCTGGGACAGTGGAAGTTGTCCCTGCCCATGGGAGGGGGTGAAACAAGATGAGTTTTAAGGTCCCTTCAAGACAAACCATTCTGTGATTCTATGAAATTCCTTTTCACATTTTTGCAGGTCTGACAAAAGATCCAATCCTGTCTGTAGGGTGTTTTCAAAGACAGTATTTAATGGAGTGTAGATAAACAATTTACAATTTCTTAAGGTTAAACATAGACAAAAGACAGCTTCAGTGCTCATCAAAGCAAGCCTTATTTCCCCTGGTTTGTGTCTTGGGGAAAATACCAAAGCCAGAGGCTGTGAGTGAGTGATCTCCTGTGTCATTAGAGGTCGTTGGGGGATGTACCTGTTATTGCCAGAAGATTTTTCTATTACTAAAGGAACAAGAGGTTCCCCTTTACACCTCCAAGCCCATGGCAGGGAGCACTTGGTCTGGCGGAGTGCCCCTCAATTTGGGATGTTTTGTATCCAGGCGTGGCTGATCACCCCTCGATTTGGGAGGTTGTGTATCCAAATCTGACTGATCACCCCTCGATTTGGGAGGTTGTGTATCCAAATCTGACTGATCACCCCTCGATTTGGGATGTTGTGTATCCAAATGTTGCTGATCACCCCTCGATTTGGGATGTTGTGTATCCAAATGTGGCTGATCACCCCTCGATTTGGGATGTTTTGTATCCAAATGTGGCTGATCACCCCTCGATTTGGGATGTTGTGTATCCAGGCGTGGTTAGTCATCCCTTGGGAAGTGTCAGCTGACAGCACAGAGAGCTTGGGGATCACCCACACGCTCCCCAGCGCTGCACAGCTTTGGGGAATTGGTGTGCTGGAATTTCTGAAAAAGGAAAGGGAGAAATTGACGGGTGGATTTCTGCTCTGGTTTTTGAGGTCTCAACAGTCCTCTTGGTGAGGAACTATGGTTGGTAGAGGGAAGGTGTATTCCCTTGGTTCAGCCTGGCGCCTGAACCTGCACATCCCACCACCTTCATCCCTAAGCTCTGTGAAGCATTTTATTATTGCCAGGAAGCACAGCTCTTTCTTCCTGCCCCAGGGAAAAATAACTACTGCTCTGCCTCATTTTTAAAAAGGCTTCCATTGCCAGATTCTGAGGAAAGCTTGTTTTACCTGAAACAAAGCAGCTACCAAAACCCTCAGGTTTGCTCTTCCCACACTTTCATGCCTGTATCGTGGCATTGGCGTGTCAAGGAGCTGCTGCCTGTAACTCTGACGTTAGATAACAAATCCCTGAAGAAAAATTACAGCCTGGTGTGAGATGCAGTTGTTTTGAAGGCTGGAGAAAGGAGATTGAAATATTTTCGTTCTCGAGTTGAAATTTTAAATTGAGAAAAATGTGCTGGTGTCTTTCTGTGTAAGAGATCAGGCTGCTTTCAGTGGTTTCTTCCAAAGACTGCTGATTTTCTGGGAGCTGTTTAGGATTCTGGATTCTTGCGTGACAGCAAAAAAAGGGGTTGTGTGTCTAGGGAATGTAAAGAAATAATTTAACCTTCAGTACTCTTTCTGAGAGCAATTTAACTTGCAGAAAACAAGCCCAGATTTGAATTGTGATTCTTCCCTTGCTGGTATGTCTTAGCAAAGCTCTGACCAGTAAGACAGTAAAAAAAAAAAAAAAAGCTGGCATGACAGGCTTTAAATATTATTTTATTTCAGCTTCTTGAGCTATTTCAGTTCTCATGAATGCAATAATGAGTGAGATGTTAATTATTCCTCCATGAACTTATGGCTTTGGGGTGTCTCAGGGATCAGGTCAGGGCAGATGGAGAGGTTCTGTCACCACGCTGTGAGAGTCAGAGCACAGCTCAGCTACTCACAGCTTCCTCCTCCTTGCTGGTAACTCCACACAGGGGGGACACAGCCCAGTCACGGCATTGTTGGTGCTACACACATTTTTTAGTTCCTCCTGGAACTCAGAGTAGCTTTGGGAAAAGATACATCTTTGTTCAGTGACAGAACGTGAGGGCAAAGTGAGATGGAGACTTGATGGTTCTTTTGATGCCCCAAAACTGAAAGACATGATTGAATGAGAAGAGGGGAGACTTACACTTAAGATAAGGATGAATAAGTCACAATTAATTAGCCAGAAGTTCTGCACAGATAATTGAAACACTGAGTCAAGCATCCACATGATCTACCAAAGGCTTGTCCACACTTCAAATGTGTTTCTGCTTGAACTAGTCCATGCTCTAAGCTTTTTACATCAGCAAATCTTTTAAAATGTCCAGCAAATTTAGGGATATGGAATTTGGAGTCAGGTTTGCATGAAGCCATTTTTGGAATTAAATAGCTGCTGTTTGTGTCCCGTGCCACCTGTCTGAATCTTCCACCTGCAGAACCATTCCTGCCCTTCTGCTCTCAGGTTCCCTTTGCCCACCTCCAGTGCCTGCTGCTGGCCTTGGGACATTTAAGGCTCAGAAAGTTCAAAAAATATTACCAAGGTTGATAATTCTCCAATCTCTGACGCTGACCTAGAGCTGGCTGGTTCTCTACTGAAAACTTAAATATCCTTTTAATTTTTAATATGAGCCAACTGACCCTCCCTGAGATCCAGCTGGGGAAGGTGACTGCTGTTTGCAAATACTTTATGTAGGCAAAGCCCTCGTTGGGCCTAGAAACTGCTGGGATAAAGGTTCTCCATCTCTGAAAAAAAAAGTCCCAGGAGCTTCTGAAGCTCTTGGCACCAGGAGGAAGCTCTGCAAGGACAGCACTGAACCTCCTGAAGTGCTACAGCATTCCCTCTGTCCCTGAAAAAGTGAGTGTGTTTGGGGAGTGCTTCAAGTCCCCAAAAGTCATCCTCAGAAGGGCTCAGAAGTCATGTGGACACATCTCACGAGCACAGATCTCATGACCTTGTGAAATCCCACGGAGTCCCCAGCACTTTGCATTTCCAGCAGGATAAGAGCAGTTACAGCAGCACCTGGAGCCAGATACCCTGGGAGTGGTTTATCCAGCTCCCGGGCTGCTGTCAGACAATCCTTTATTTCCACAGCTGTGGACCTCATTTGTTTTTGATAAATTCACATGTTGTTAGGAACATTACTCCAAGAATCTTAAGAACGTGGATAGGCAGAAAGAAAAATACGACACTGGTTATTTTTTTTAATTTGGAAAAGCAACTTGTTGGTTTGGTTTGCTACTGGCATAAAGGATGTAAGAAAATACAACTGATTTATGCAATGAAAGCAGTAATGAAATAACAGGCCACTAAAACCGGCAAAATTAATAAAACAGAACCGAGGTGGAAACCTTGCAGCAGGTAAGTTTCATCATAGCATGGTATTACAAAAAAAAAAAATCCCCTTAGACTATTAGGAAAGATTATGGTAAAATGTTAACAGACTTTATAATTAAACTATACTAAGATGGATAAAATTGAACATGTTTAAAATGTTGCTGAATGAGACAGTGACATCCTTCTCAGTTTTCAGCCTCAGCTCGGGGTTTTAACAGTTTTGGTATTGAATTTTCTGCTTTCCAGGCTGAAGACACTGTGCTCATTTGTATTTTGAAACAGTCAGTTTACTTAGGCAGCATTGTGGGCAGAAGGGAATTTTGCCTTCAACCAGACGAGCTACGAGCTACATAAGGGTTTTCACTCCATTATTTACCTTGTAAATTAGACTCCCGAGGGGAGAGGGGCTTTCAGACGTTTGAAATGCTGTATGCAAAAAGCCTGAACATTTGTCTCCCTTTTTTGTTTCTCCCTTTTAATATTAACCAGCCATTTTCACTGCTGGTTCTCTGCCTCAGGACACCACAGCAACCCTTGCGAGAGACAAAAGCGAGGGAGAGGCAGCTGGGTGTGTCAGCTGGAAGGGTAAAGGCTGATAGACAAAATCATTTACTGTCATCAGCACAAGTAAGTGTTGCACTTCACAAAACAGGAGGGACGTGTCCTTGTCGTGGAGACGGGGAGGAATCTTCTCTCCACTTTCTGTGAACAGCCAAAGATACAAAGTTCTTGTGTCGTGGCCTCTTCCTTTTCTTCTCTTCACCTTTCTCACTGATGTAAAGTTGTCTCTATCACTCGCTTCCCAGCCGAAGTGGCCTTTTGCAGGACTTTTGTAGTTTGTTTTAGGAAAAAAAAAAAATGGACTAAATTAGCGATTAATTTGATGGCTTCTTGCCTGGGGGTTTCAGTATTGTTATGACTCAATCCTCTCAAAATCATGAGATTGGCTNTCTTCAAGCTCCCTTCCAACCCAATCCATCTCATAAGTCTGTGATCCTTTTGGCGCCCGCCCTGCCGATTATTTAATATNTCTTGCCTGGGGGTTTCAGTATTTTTATGACTCAATCCTCTCAAAATCATGAGATTGGCTTAGTCTTTCTATTTTTTTTTTTTTTTTTTCCCCTAGATACAAACCCTGAACTCATTCCCATCCTGGTTATTTGGGACAGAGTCAGGTCAGCTTCGCTCTGGCATCATCTGGGCATGTGGCCTTACCTGTCACCTGCCAGAGTGACGCTTTTACAGATGGAATTTGGACATTAGGAGGAATTTCTTCACAGAAAGGGTGATTAAACATTGGAACGGACTGTCCGGGGAGGTGGTGGAATCACCATCCCTGGAGGTGTCCAAGGAATGCCGGGATGTGGCACTCAGTGCTCTGGGCTGGCTGACAAGGTAGGGATTGGTCACAGGTTGGACTCGATGGTCTTGGAAGGCTTTTCCCACTTAATCAAGGAGTCACAAAATTATTTGAGTTGATCTCGAGATGACCCAGTCCAACGACCTTGGCAAGGTAGGGACATCTGGAGCAGGTGACACAGGAATGTGGGCAGGTGGGGTCAGAATGTCTCTTTCAGAGGAGATGCCACACCTTCCTTGGGCAGGTATTCCAGAGCTCTGCCACCTTTAACGAACCGAAATTCTTCCTCATGTTGAGCTGAAACTTCTCGTGGTTTAGTTTATGGCCGTTGCTGCTTGCCCTGTTGTTGAACAGCACGGAGAAAGCTCTGGCACCGTCCCGGCACAGGGTGCCCAGAGAAGCTGTGGCTGCCCCTGGATCCCTGGGAGTGTCCAAGGCCGAGCTTGGAGCAACCTGGGATAGTGGAAGGTGTCTCTGACCACGGCAGGAGATGGAACTGGATAATCTTCAAGCTCCCTTCCAACCCAATCCATCTCATAAGTCTGTGATCCTTTTGGCGCCCGCCCTGCCGATTATTTAATATGCATTAACGAGATCCCCTCTCAGCCTTCTCCTCTCCAGGCTAACCCCGCCCCGCTCCCTCAGCCTCTCACAGGCGAGATGCCCGCTGGGGTGTTCCAGGGAAGCTTTTTCGGGCTCCCCGCCCGCCTTCCCGCCCGGGGCCGTCGCGCTCCTCTCAGGGAGGCGGAGCCGCCGCCCGCCCTTTTCCCTGGGCGCCCTCAGCTCCCGCCCCGTGCGCGCGCAGCGGGCGGGCGGGGAC
>VXBB01013583.1:272784-301305 GCA_013399915.1 Illadopsis cleaveri | reverse complement strand
CTGGATCTCCTGAGCTTTCTCTGTGCTCCCCTGTGAGTGAGCACTGACACCACTGGCTGCTGTTTAATGTGCTTTTCAAGCAGCTGTGGTTTTGTCTGAGGCTCTAAATCAAACCCATTCAGTCAGCAACTGAATGTTAAACAGTGTCGGAGAAATCTTGATTTTTTTATTTTAATTTTTTTTATTTTATCTTAAAATGAAATTGGTGTAGAATTATTAATTAAACCTCAACTTTTCACAGGTAATACTTTTTAATATTTTGGGTTTGTATGTTGCCAGATCCCCTGAGTTTCTGTGTTATTGATGGGAACAGGCCTGGCAGTTGCTGCCTGGGCCAAGTGAGCTCTGTGCTCACGTGCAGTGCCCGACCTTCACTCAGGGCTGTGCAGTTGCTGGTGCAGGTGAGAGGCTGTTGCTGCCTTGGCACAGCAGTGATGGAGCAGGACAAGCAGCTTATCTCCAGCACAGCACAATCTCTCACCTGCTCCAGGGCTGACCCTGAGCTGTCTGTGTCTAACTCCCACTTTTCCTTGGAGCTTGTGGAGCCCGTCTGTTATCCCTGACTGGGACCTTGAAGTGTTGTGACGTGCAGGATCAGAGATGAGACAGCCTGGGGCAGGTTAGCTGGGCATTAGAGGCATCAGTTTCATGGAGTTGTAATAGGTGTGTGTTTCTTACACACTTGGAAATACTAAAATTGGAATTGAAATCATCTGAAACGAGTTTGGCCAAGCTTTAACACGTGCTGATGTTTCTCTGCCATGTGTTAAAATGTTATTTATAAAGTGAGGGAGAAATGAATGCTGATGGTGAGTAGCTTGGTAAGTAAGTTGTATAAGTAATTGAATTAAATGTTTGATGTTCCAAGCATTAGATTTTATTTGTCAGTTTGGAAAAGAAGGCAACTTAGAGAATTTTGAGGTTAGGTGGAGTAATTTTGAGGGTGCAAACAAGCTAGGACCCCAAAAGCTCATGGTGATAATTAGGTGATTGTTGTAAGGATGTGCTGCTTTTTAGAAGATCTTAGTCTGCTCTTGCTTAAAATTTCTTAGCACTTGGGCATTTAAGATGCAGGAAAACTTTCTAAATTTGAATTATGGTGCAGGATAAACACTGCAGCTGGGCTGGTGCTGTTTTAGAGCTAAACAAGTATTTCCTTACACAGGTGACTTCTGCAGTGCCAGGTACACTGATCCTTGGGATGGATGGACAGACAGCAGGCAGGGAGTTACAGTGCCTTTCAAATTGCTCAAAATACATTGTTTTTTTCACCCTCTGAATCCTTTTTTTGGGTAGAGATTGTTACACTTGCCAAGGGATGTGATATCACAACTCTTTTTCACTTGAATGCGTAGTTGTGTCTCAAAAAGGGTAGAAAATTCTGTCCAGCTTGCAGAAGTTATTTCTGGAGAGATGAGGCTGAGGAGGTTGGTTAAACTGGGCAGGTTTAATGTCATCAGTCCTATGGTCTGAAGTTTATTTTGAAACATTATTTCTCTCAGTTATCATGCAGGGATCTTTTTAACTGGTGATTTAATGCTGGTGTAAAGCGTTGGTAAATAAAAACAAATCAGATCAAACTGTGTTTATTTCAAGCCCAAATGGGATGGACTTCTTGAGCTTTAGTCTGACTAGGATGAAATGTTGCTAACTATTTAAAGTCCTGTTGTAAATTATGCAGGAGGAGTTGCACAGACACAAATTTCTCTGTATGAATACACCATTAAAACAGTTCATTAATCCAGTATTAATGATCACTTTGTTCAGTTTTTGTCTTGTGTTTCCTCATTAAAAAAGAGGCTCAGAAAGGAGGACCAGGCCTGTGATACCTTCCTTAACAATGCTGGTTAATGAAATGACTGTATTGTGTTATTAGATGGAGAAATTAGGGTTGGATTTATATAACTTTTAATAGACTACACTTGAGACGATTGTTTTGTTCTGTTGTACGACAGCATCAAAAATACCTCCTAAAACATAATTTTAGTGCTGAGTCAGCAAGTGATTTTCTTAGGTTTGCTTTTGGAATATGATAAATTCTAGTTCATATGTTGCTGCATAAAAATGCCTTGGTTACACTGAAAGTATAAACCAAGGCTGAGTCCTGTGCCAGGAACTGTGAAGCCACTGGGGTGGGATCTGTTGGGTTGGGGTGTTGGATTCTCCCTTGGTGGGCAGCACTTGGCTGAGGGAAGAGTTTTTGAAGCATTAAATGTTTAACTGTTCTTCCCCCTTTGAATCCCAGATGTTCCAGTTTGTTTTGACTGTTTGAGTTGTTTGTAGTTTAAACCAGATGACATTACTGTTTTTAAAAACCCTGCAGGCCATTACAATGGGCACACACTGCCACACGTAAAAGTGATGTGTGTATAAATCACTTTCTGTGTAAGAAAAGGATGGCTTGTAATTGCTGTGGAATTTGGCTTTTGAAATTTATGAATGTGGATGGCTGTGAGTCGTGTAAACAGCAAGTTCCATTGGAATAAACCACCTAAAGTCTGGACAACAACCCACTCAGTGACTGGATTATTGTGTGTGCAGCGTGTGGCAGCAGCCTGTGCTTCAGAAGAGATGATTTCCCAGATTTTAGGAATTCTTTTCTCTGGCTCAGCTCCCACTCTGGTTTGTTGTGTCTCCATACAGCCAAGCTAAGGATTTACCACAAGCAAGGATAAATTGGACACTGCTGAAAAAGCTTTTCTGGTGGGAGGAGAGCAAAGAGTTGTCCAGAATGACCCTGGGAGAACAGGAGATAAATGGGAGTGGGGGCAGTGATGTGCTGGGCCAGGCTGACCTGCTTTTATCCACATGCCAAGAGTGCTGTTGTTCAGTCCTCTTTGTCTATTTTGTCAGTTTATTCAGCAACTTGTTTAACTTCTTTCTGTCCTAATATCTCTGTCCTGAATGTTTGGGTGCTATTCAATTACAGCTGGAGCTGGAAGTTTATAGAAACTTCCAGGTGCTGTGAAATGCCAGCAGCTCAGGCCTTTTTATTGGGAATCTTTTTGTTTTCTGTAAATGAAATTTCTCATTTTAGTGTAATTTTCTTTGCTGTCTTGTTAGGTACTTTTTTTTTCAGAGTATCTAGATGCAAAATATCTGAAAAGCTGCAGGAAGATGATGTTGGGGGAAGATGTTTTATCTTAGGTTTGTTATGGAGAGTTTCAGGCACAGGAATAACAGGATTGATGATTTCTGTGTGTTTTCCTACACCTGAGCACTTGCAGTTCTTTGTGCCCTCAGGTTCACTTAGTTTTGTGTAACTCCTCAGTTTAGCAGAACTCTGGAAAAATAATTCTTGGGGTTTTTTTCCTTTTGTGAGGGGTGGGTTTAGAAGGCAAACCAGCCTGGGGCTTGGATGAACTGATGCAGCTCCTCCCCCCACACCAGTTTTAAACTGGTCACAGGATGAGGAGCACTTTGTGATCACCTCCAGTGGGAATTTGAAGGAAAATGTTTTGTTTAGTTTCAGAGCTTAAAGTTCTTTGCTAAAGATGTAGGAAGGAACCAAGATGGGAGTTGGGATGCAAGGCAGAGTTTCTGACTCCCAGCACGTGGGTCTTTTTGAATTCTAGTATCCTAATGGATTTTCAGATGAATTTGTTAATTGTATTGAATGTAAATAGTTCTTTAACAAAGATCCTTCTCTTTTATTTTTAGTATATTTTTGGGGAGTTCAGCCCTGATGAATTTAATCAGTTCTTTGTGACTCCACGATGCTCTGTTGAGGTAAGATCTACTTTAAACTTGTTTTAGAAATAACATTTGAAAGCTCCATCTCTTTTTGTAAATTTGAAATGCAACAATACAGGTACTTATCATTCACTTGGCTTGCTAATTTACAAACTGAAAACTTTATTCAGTAGTCTTCTTTCTATGTATTGAGACATAAATTAATGATTCCACCTTCTGCCTGTCATCATTCAGAGCTGGACTGGCTGACAGTAGTGGTGGGATGTTGACAATGAATTTTCCAGCCCTGTACCTCAGCTCTGGTGGCTTTTTTTAAGGGGTGGATGCTGAGAACTTTCCCAGCAGAGTTCTGGGTTGTCAGGTGGGCTTCTAAGTCTTGGGAGCCTTTTGAAGCACAGGGATTGTTGTTCTATCTGGCCAGGGGGAGCAGTGCTGACCCTCAGAGCTGTGCTCACAGGGAAGGCTGTGTGTGAGGTCTGAGAAGTGCATCAATAATGAATTAATTAGTGACAGAGAGAACCACGGAGTGGGAACAGTTGTCTTTGTGTGTTGGAGTTCATTACACACTCAAAGAGTATTGTGGGCTCTTATTCTCTGTAGTTCTTGGTAGGGAATGATGAAACATTTTCCTTCATAGGGGGAAGAGTTTTATCCCATTGTCCTCATCTCCAGACTTGAAAAACAGTTTTCCTCTGGGTCAATTTCCATGTATTTCCTCCAGACATTTCCATTCAAACATTTCAGTCATGCTTCCATCCTGCTCTCTCAACATAAAGGAAACGAACACTCGAGCTGTAGATGGGGAAATCCTTTTGTCACAGTTGACAAACCATTGTTAATGTGACTTTGTTTCCTGTAGCTTAATTTTCCAAGGATAATTAGTGTAATAAACTGCTGAACAATGAAAGGGCACGAAGGGAATGGGGTGGGGTAGGGAGTGAGGGAAGTTCAGAAAGGAAAAAGAGCATTTCTGCTTTTTTGGGGGAGAGCTGTGTCTGGTGTGTGGGAAGCAGAAGAGATCTTCAGGTAACCCCTGTTAGCTGTGATGATCCTGCTGTTCTCCCACCACAGATGCAGTCACAGCAGTGGGACTTTTTCCCCCCATGTAGTGTCACCTGAAGTGCTCCCATCAGCTGTTCCACCTCTTTTCCTTTGGGGATGCTGGAAATGTCATATCTTGACTTGTGTAAAGCTGTTCTCAGAGTAGGAACCTGCAGCACAAGAACCAGTGTGACTTCATTTTCTCAGTGTACCACTTACTGGTGAGCTGTCAAAATAAAGAGCTGTTGAACGATGCTCCTTAAGTTTGTCCTTGATCTGATTCAGTTCCATGTTTTAATTACCTGGATGATGAAATAAAAAATGATGCTGATTAGTTTTACACTAATTGGTGTAAAAACTTGGTCTGAAAAAGGCAGAGTGAAATTCAGGAAGGACGAGGCAGAGATGACAAGGCTGCAGTGATGTTTGACACATCGTGTTGGGGACAGTCCCCACATGTGCTGCTGCCCCTCTGAGGTCCCTTAACTACTCACCCAAGGGGGCTCTGGGAAGGGAGGAGTTAAAGGGAAATACAGGTTGGATATTAGGGAAAAGTGTTTTACAGAAAGAGTGATAAAATACTGGAATTGTCTGCCCAGGGAGGTGGTGGAGTCACCATCCCTGGCTGTGTTTAAATAAAGACTGGATGTGGCACTTGGTGCCAGGGTTTAGTTGGGGTGTCAGGTTGGACTTGATGAACTTGAAGGTCCCTTCCAGCCCAGTGATTCTGTGATTCTGTTGTCTAAAATGTCCCTTGTACATGTGACATTTTTGGCACATGTTCTGTCCCATACCTGTTGGCTGGGATGGTTCACATGACCCAGCCCTGAACAAGTCAGCTTTGCAAAAGTGCTGTTTATTAATCAGATATGTTGGGGACCAAGAGACTGACTGCTTTTTAAAAATCTTCATATTCTCTGAAGGTCTTTGCTTTGGATAAAAACAAAAATTGCAAGGTTTATCATAAACTGTTTGCTGTAGACATTTAGAGTAATTTTTTTAGCTCTAACTAAAATTATACTGAACCTGTGTTCAAAATTAATATGGAGCTTGACTCACTGATTCTCATTTTTTACTTGAAAGGTTGATATATCCAGATGTATTGAGTTCATAAATGGATTTACAGCATGTAGGTTTTTATATACTTTGGCCATGAAATCTCAGGAATATTTTTCTTGCCGTTTCTGATGCACTGGTGTGTGCAGTGCATTAAAAAGGCAGTGTGTGAGTAGCTGTAGGGAATTGAAAGCTTCAGTAAAGCAATCTTGTGTTACACCTTTGGAGTTAGTGTTTGGAATAGAATTGTAAGGCTGCACTCAGTGTTGGGTCTCTCACAGAACTCCACGTTCCCCAGGAGCTGCTGGAATGGGCAGTGGCTGCCAGTTCTGCAGGCACAGGGGAGGCTTTCAGCTGCTCAGGAGGTTTTGGGGCAGGTGAGGGGGGTTAGAAATGGCCCAGCTGTGGTTACACCACAGCAAGGCTTCTGTCAGCCCTGAGTGCATGACATTCAGTGTTTATATGGATGTATTTCCAAACCCTGTGCCGTGGGTACATTGTGGCTGGGCTGATCAGTGTGTTCAAGAATCCACCTTAGCTGAAACATTTCAAGGGCCACACTGGAGCAGGATGAGAGTCAAAAGGTTTAGGTGTGATTGTTGGCTGTGCAAAAGTTTATTTCATCCTTTCCCAGTTTGGTCTGTCTTCAGCTTTTGTCTGAAAAGAGGGTATGTTCCTCATCCTAAAATGAGTTGATAAAGAAAGATGCTGCTGCTGGGAGGTGAATTGCTTGAGAAGTTGGTGATCCTGTAGTGTGTAACCAAGATAATCTTTATCTTTCAGTACTTGTGGTAATCTGCAAGGACACCTGAAGCTGCACTGTGGGATTTGATAAATATAGAAGCATTGAGTTCAAGGCATCCTCTCCGAAAATCAAATCTCAATGATCATTTATTTTCAATTATTTTTAAAGGATGTTTCATATGAAACTGATATGAAATGTTCATAGATTTGCTTTGCCTTTAAATAAGTTTCATTTCTTTTTTGTACAGCTCCCCCCATACAATGAAACAGTTTCATGTGGTATTAAATCCACAGGTAAGTTTCATGATGGTAAGAAATCAAGATTTTTTTTTTTTAACTTCAAGGTTGTGACACTTTCCTGAGATTTACTGTAACCTCTCTTTAAATATAATAATTAGAATTTGTTCAGTGCTTACAGAGGCATATATTAGGCAGGTTGGTTTTTTATACTTTACTGAATTATATCTGTGAGAGGTTTTGAAAATCCTGCATTGAACTTCAGTTAATTACAGTGGGCATCTCATTCCTCTCTCACTGTGCTGCCACACACTCCGAGTCCTGTGGAAACACTGTAGGATGTAGCTGTGAAAATGAGGGGGGCTGAGGAGCCATAGCAGGAGTGTTTTCTAACAGTTCCAGCAGGACTGCTGCCAGCAGTGCTCTGTTCTGTGCTCCCTTTGACTCTGGTTTCTGCCTGGCTTGGCTGTTTTTCTGGAGACTCCTGGTTTGGTGTTTTTTATATCTCCTGATGAAAGTGTGATTTGATGTAAAAATAAATTAGAGAGTTCCCCTTTCAAAGCTGTAACACTCACAGGTCTCCTCTGCCTCAACCCATCCCTCTTACAGCCTTACTTTGGAGTTGCAAGAAGTGGACAGGTAGGGAGGAGCTGCCCTGGGATCCTCACTCTAAATAGTTTTAACCAAACTTCCACAGTATTTTAAGCAGCAGATAAATTAGTTTTTGGTTTCCTCCCTGAGTGAGAGGAGAGCAAGCAAGCTGAAACTCAGATGTATGTGAAAATGACTCCAAATCTCCTTAGAAAATCATGGAAGTATCTGACTGAACATTTCTCAAAAGTACTCAGTGAGGACCAAACTACACATTAGTGTTTAAGAACACCTGATCATTGTGCTTAGAGACTTTGGCCTTCCTTTTAAAAGTAAACAGAGGCAGTCAGCAAGAAGGACACAGGTCTCATCTGAGAGCAGATCAGCAGCACTTCTGACAATTCAGGAGTTTTATTTAGTACAGGAGCAGTTTCAGGGCCCTGAGTAGTTCCAAGTAGGAGTTAGAAAGGTTCTTTAAAAAGACCACATGGTGTGAATTGTCTGTTGGTGACAGGGGCATCCAGTCATCTGTTGCTTTGTCTAACTGGATTGAAGTTTTGTACTTTCAGCCTGAGATTTTAATGTTCACAAGCCATACAGAAAGATGGTTTGTACAGATGTCTTTCAGATCATTCCTAGACCTTGAGAGAGCCCCTCCCAGCCTTGAGATTAGGTAATGACAGCAAATTAGGTTCTGCTTGAGAAATGTCTTTAACAAGCCTGCACTGTACTGTGCATGCACATTAGCACTGTGATGGCTGCATAGGAAGCTGTGCAAACTAAACTGGAATGCTTGGTTATGCAAAATATTTATATTTATATATAATGACACACACTTGCCACGTTACCATTCCCCATAGTCTTCATTTTTTCCTGTACTTATCTTCAGTGTTTATTACAGAATCAGAATATCTGTTAATACCTAGTAGAAGTAATCAAATCATGGCTTAAGCTCTAATATGCAGAACTCTGTTCAGACTAATTAGTACTGTGCATTCACAGATTTTGGGGTTGTGCATAGACTGTCCTTGGAGCATCTGTTGGTGCTTGTTTCAATATGTGTGCCATGTTGTTTGTGGCACAGAGATCTGTTCCAGTCCGTTCAGAAATAGAGCTGTGAACTAGATTGAAACAAAGATGCCCTGAAGCAAAGTAGAAAATCAAAACAAATAAGAAAAAAAAATTACTTCTTACTTTTCTCAAATGAACTTCACACAGTCTTACAGCAAATGAGCTTCTGCCAGTCCTTCCATAGACTAACTGTACAGTAGCTACTGGTATTTAGTATTCTAATCCTGCTGTAAGGTGCAAAGATTAATTGTTCAGCTGTTTTCCTAATTTGTCAGTTAAGTGCTACAACATGAGTTGTGCTCTTGGCAAGGTTTCAGCCTACGGTGTTCATTGGGCCATAACTGTAAGGAATGTGTTCTGTTTTCTGCTCCCCACTAGCCCTGAGTGGGCTCTTGTGATTGTTTAGTGTACAATAAACTGATAAATTCACCAAAACTAGAAAAAATGCTCCCTTAGATGATGGTTTTTTGGCAGGTTAGCTTTGGGTCACACAAGTGCTGGGCAGAGAGGAGCAGGACAGAGGTGATAACTTTTACCTTGGGTTTTGCCCATGGAGGAAAACCACATTCTTTGTTTTGAAACAATTTTTATTTTTTTAACTTGGATTTTGGAAAAGAATCCTGGATTATTAGGGATTTGAAATGTGCCCAGTATTAATTTGCATCAAGGTTGGAGGAATATTGGGTGTGACTGATTGTTGCCTGTGCTTTGTGCTGTTGTAACAAAGGGTCACTCCATAAACAGATGAACTAATGAGGAATGGTTTTGTTGTGGTTTATATCCTTTAAAGCCCCAAAATTTGGTATTTGCATGCAGATGCAGCAGTGGCTGCTTTGGAGCTGTGTGTGCACAGCCAGCTCAGGCTCTGTGGCAGTTCCAGCCCCTGGGACAGGAGGTGCTGCCTGAGCTCTCCCAGCCTTTCCTTCCCCCTCCCTGGCTCCAGGCTGCTGAGTTTTTAAAAAAAAGGAACTTCAGCCCTCTCTTCTGGGTGATGATGGCTCGTCAGTGATTGCAGAAGTGGTTGGTGAATGGCAGACAGGGTGTTAAAATGCATTCCCACAGGCAGAGGAGAAAAAATTAAGAATTTGAAATTCACTCTCTTCCTAAGAGGACAGAGAAACCAGATGTGTGTGGAGTTTTTACCCTTTTTTTTTATTTTTAAAAAGTCTCCTTTAGTCTGACTAGCAGCAAGATTGAAATTGATATGTGACATGTTTGCTTCTCATTTAGTCAGGTTAATAGATCAAAGCAGGAAAGCAATTAACATCTTTATAATTTGTTCATTAAATCACAATATGTTGGTATTGCATGGATAAGTCAGACCTCAACACACATTGAATGTTTGTTACTCTTCATTTGATATCAAAAAATGCAGATTCGTGTTCCTTTCACATTTTTAAAGCTTAAATATTTGTTAGCAGGTTTTTCTAGAAAATATCCAGAGTTGCAAAACTTTTATATTGACAGTCATAGATCAAAATTTTCCCTGCTAGATTATTTTCTCATAGGATTATTTCCTTAAGTGTGTGAATTATTTCTTTTCTGGGAACTGTTGGTTGCTTTTTGTCGTGTTAAAAAAAAAAAAATCCACCTCATTTTTAGTGAGTCTGTGATCTACTTGAAAATACGTATTTGCTGACACATCAGGCATCATGTAAGTTGCACCAAATCTTAAAAGTTTAGTGCTGTATCCACTGAATGCCTTTGGAATTAATATCTAGTGTTGTTTGGTTCTGTAGTAAGTCTTAAAAATTGGAAATGTGTGTTTTAACCCCCATCACTGAGGAAACACAAAATTTTAAAATGTGATGTCTTTGAAACAGTAACATACATATCATAAAGACCTGCAGAGCTTTAAGATGTCAGCTTACCTTCAAAATTCCTGAAACTCATTAATTTTATATCTTCACTGGATAGTGACAGAAACAGTTGGAGCTGAAGTATTCATTGTTACCAGTTAGCACACATACATTATAACCATAAATAAATTCCAGGAAATTGCAGAACTCGGTGACTGAAAATATTTTGTGATACTGCAGCCTGCCAGGAGAATATTTCTTAATATTGCTTTAGTTCCAGGGCAAATAAATAAATCAATAAAACAAAAAAACCCTGTTCATAAGCTTTCAGTACAACCCCTATGTACAAGTTGAATGCTGATTTATGTTGAGTAATATGTTGTATTTTGTGTATAAAATCCTAGACTTATATATGTCACTATTCTCACATAGTAACAAATTTAATTGTGATAAAATTCAAGAATTTATAAATGAGACTGGAGGCTCAAAAGTTTTCATTGCAGTGTTCCATGCAATTAATAAATATATTTTTCAGTTATTAAGGATTATGCTAAATGATTATGATAAATCACACCAGGAAAACCAAACCCAGCCCCTGAAAAAGTAAACTTCACACATGAGAAAATTAAAAAGGCAAAGGCTTGGATTTTGTAATTGTCAGTTGAACAGAGTGGCTTGAAAAAAGCGTGGAATTAAGTATTCCACCATATTTTATAGGCAATTATCCAGTAATTAATTTAATGCAGTTTATTCCTATGAACATTAGACTTTAATAGTTGTCTGAAGAGTAGAATTTAATAGGAGTTATGTGCAGGAGCTGTGCAAGTTTTTGGAAATTACGTAACTCCAGTTAAGAAAACCTGAATCATGCTCTGCTATCTTTAAGAAAATGATCTTTTGAAAGTTGTCATGATTGAGAATGAGAATTGCTTTTGTTTTCTGAGTTACAGGAAAATAGGAGAGTATTTTTCTTGCTTTTGTAGCTTTTTGATTCAATGTGATTCTGTAACTGAGATTTGCTTTCTCTTGTCCAGGGGAAGAGTATCAGAGAATTGAATTTGGTGTTAATGAAGTCATTGAGACTCAGTCATCTGTCCTAAATAACACCGACTACAGTATTTCGAGTACTCTGAATCCTCAGGCTCCGGAATTCATTCTCAGCTGTGCACCTGCTCAGAAAACCCCCGAAGATGCTCTCAGCGACACAAACTACAACTCCATTGACTGCCAGTTCAGTGACCCCTCCCTGGCTCTGGACAGCGGCTCCAACGCTGAAAACGACGGCTTGGCCGGAGGCCTCGGGCAGAGGGAGAGGAAAAAGAAGAAAAAAAGACCCCCCGGATACTACAGTTACTTGGAAGATGTCCCTGACGGCGTGGCCGCCCCGGAGGCGCTGGTGAACGGCCACGCCACGGCCGCGGGACTCCACAGCCTGAGCGCGGAGGACGCGGAGCTGGCGGGAGACATCCCCTCGCCGGCCACGCCCAAGAGGTGNCCCCTCGCTGGCCACGCCGAGGACTTGCGGCAGCCCCGCCAGCTCCGTGGACTTCCTGGGCGGAGCCGCCTGTGCCGAGCCCGGCCCCGGCGCCGCAGCCGCCGGCAGGACTGGCGGGCAGGCCGAGGGGTGCGGCCCGGCTCATTCGGAACAGTTCTGCCTCCCCCCGGAGGCCGGCACAGAGAGCCCGCTAAGGACAGCTGGTGTCCCGCCTTACGCTGGGACCGATACTACTGAAACTCTGGGCGTTACTAATGGACAAACACTTGAATCCTCTGGGGAGGACACAGCTGCCAATGGGGTAGAATTGCACACTGTGGAAAGCACTGACTCAGACCAAGCTAAGCCTGAGGAAGCTTCACCTACTACTGAGGCGACGGTCCCGCTTGCAGGATCGGTCCCTGTTAATCAGCCTGCAAAATCGTGGGCCAGTCTTTTTCACAATTCCAAGCCCTCTGCTTCCACATCTGTGGTCTATGTTGAGACTAAGTATACCCCTCCTGCCACATCTCCTCTGGTCCCTGAAAAACAGGTTGAAGTCAAAGAGGGCCCTGTTCCAGTTTCAGAGGATCCCGTAGCCATAAAGATTGCAGGTATAGTTAATACACATGAGTGGATGTTACACTGGCAGGGTTATTAACTCTGCTTGTCAGCAGGAGTGTGCAATATTGATAGAGAACATTCCTCTGGTAATGAGCTGGCTGTTCAAACACTGCATGGAGGATGTCATTTGAATAAGCCAGTTTGTATCCCCCTGAGTAAACATTTCAAGCAGGCATTGCCGTGTCATTATCCCAGGTACAAGGAAGCTATTGCTGCTTGTCAAACAACTTGTCAAACAGTCTGTGGAAGTGATCTGTGCTTTCAAATAGGCTGTGTGCTGTTATAAAAATGAGAATATGTTAGGTTTGTTCAGAAAATGGTGTGTTATATTATCCAGTACTTACAATTCTGTAGTATATTCCATTACAAGAAGAGCATTCCTGTATTTATACCAAAGTAGCTGAAATTTTTGGGCACTAAATAGCAGTTGAAGTGTACTGGCTACATAGAGCTTGTTTCAGAAATTTCAATTCAGGAAATATCATATTTACTAATATGCTTTTTGAGGGGTCTGTCATTCCAATTTAACCATTATAAACAGTATTGCTTTATCCATAACCAATGCTGGCTGTTCCCAGTTCAAGAGTAACCCTAAGGAGCTGTCCAGAGGGGACAATAAGTGACACAAAACCTTTGACTCCTGGTCCTGTCCTATTTGTGAAATGCTGGAAACTGCAGGAGGTTGGTTGGGCAGATTCAGCCAGAAATTGTGAAGTTCTCCCAGCTTGGGTGCATTTTGTGTCACTGGCTCAGGAGTATTGGAACCAAAGTAATTATTTTAAATCTGTGAAGTGGTCCATGTGTGAGAAGCTTTGTGCAGGGCCCTGCTGTTCATGCTACAAGCTAATTTACAGGTGCAATGCTGTTCTGAATGTGACAGCTTCAAGCCAGATTTCCACTCTGAACAGAAGCTGACCTGGAGATGATGTTCAGAGTGTCCAGAATTGTGTGCTGCCTCTCCTCCCCTCCTTACTCAGCAATGGTTTCATTACTCAGAATTGTCTGTTGAGAGAAAAGCTGTCAGAATAATTTATATTTCAGTGTATTTTCCACTTAGTTGTCACAAACACTGTATTAAAACTACATATATATATATATATATGTATATATATGTATAAAAGCAGGTAATTACAGTCTGTATGAACTCTTGTGAAGAATGTTGTCTTAAAATCTCAAGCTGTCATTTGGTAATGATTTTTAACTTAAAACTATTTTGTGACCGTCATAAATCTACGATTGCTTGCCATAAATGGAAAAGGCTTTTTATCTTGTCCAAGTTGTTCCAGCTGTAAGTTAACTTTCTAGACTTTCACTGTTTCTGTACTTTTTTTTGCCACCAGGTGGGAGCAGAGCTTTTTATTTTGTCTTCAGTGTAGTAAAAGACAAATGTGACTTTTACCCAGTTTTCTTCTGCACCTTCACTATTAGCTTGCTGCTTGGGCACAGAAATAATCTGAATATAGATAAAAGGAAGTTATCTGCTCATGGCAGCTGGTTTAGGTAGGAGTTACTACTGCAAATTTCATAGCACAGCAGCAAAAATGGAAATAAGATTAAAAAACCATGTGGGCAAAGATGGAAGATTCGGAGTTAATTTGTCTCGGATGATTTTGTTGGTGTCACTGTGGTTGTAAATCCAAACTTACAAAACAAATTCATAAAGAAGATGGTGATTCACAGTTCTGCCAAGACTAGTGATAAAATGAAATTAATTCTGATTGTAAGAAAGGTGTTTCAATGTTATACAGTGGAAGATTTTTTTTCTCATTGTGAAGCTAGATAAATGCTAGAGCAAGGAGTTGTGGAGACATCCAAGGTCTGGGGGGTTTTATAAACTTGAGAAATGCAGCCTTTTGTACATTCAAACTGCATTCTTACAGAAGTGTTTTTGTTCAGGCTCATCTAGCAATGTTGTCCTGGGATTTTTTTATCATTGTCCAGATTTGAGGAGAGATCAGTGACAGAGACAATATTCTCTAATTCAGGGCCTTAAGCCAAGTGTTCAGTTCCTAACTCGTAACCACCCTTGTCTCTTCAGCATGGACACCATATCCACGGGGCTTCTCTTTCATTAAACTCTGCACTTGCTTTGGTTAGGAAATCACCTTGTTTAAAAAAAAATTGACAGGTAATTGTAATAACAAAACCCAATGAATGAACTTTAGCAAAATGCTTTCTGTTTACCAGCAGAAATATCTAAACATTTCCTCATTTCACAAACCAATACCCTCCAAAAAAAATGAATTTGAGCTTTCCAACAGGTTTTGAAATTTTAAGATTTTTCTCGTTGTTGTAAGTGTATTTTTCTTCTGATACGCTTGTAAAAGTTCTTTTAGTTACTGTGTGTTAGATACAAGCTGGAAATGTGCTGTTGAATGTAATTGCTGTACACAAACCCAGGTCTTTGTTAAAAGAACCAAAACTCCCAGGAATTGCACTGGAACCTGTTCCACAAAGCAGCTTTGTGACCACAAGAGGATGCTAAAGGTCTTCTTAATATCTTTATTTAGCATGGTGCAAAAGTGGGGAGGAAGAGAGTTAATGTAAAAAGTTATTGGTAGACACAAAAAATAGAAACTTTCTCCGTTACTTTCATCTTTATTTTCAGCAATGGTGAGTTATGTTAACAGGAATATTGTGTGTGAGCACAGTTCACATGTTGCTGCTCTAAAAAACCTTCTGAAGTGCTTTTAGCCCTCGAGAGAAAAGGATCTTACTCTGCAGCTGTGCTACATCATCTTCCATTTTACATTTCTTTGCTGTCTGCTCTTTCAGGTGGCATGTTCTTTATGTAACAGACAACTGAATTAAACATTTTCTTTTTTTTTCTTTTTTGTCAATTTTGCTTGCTTAAAACTGATGTTCTCTGCAGGAAATACAATCTTACAGGCAGGGAGATAGGTTGGCAGTAGAAGGATGTGGATTTTGTTTGCAGTTCTGCCACCTCCTCTGCTTAGTTACAGCTTTGTACCTCTGTTTTTGTACCTATATCATGTTGTTTTATCTTTTTTTAGTTCTGTAGTGAGCAGCTCAGCTTTTAAGTTTATAGCACATAAGAGCTTCAGAGCCCCTCACATTTATTATAAAAATAAATGACCTCACTGGTACACAATTGCTATATTTACTTGCAATTTATATTTTGTCTTGTATACACCTTATTTTGCAAGTTTAAAGTATGTGAGCTCCAATATTTTCTTTAAACAGTTCTTATTTAGGTATCTAAATAACAGGTCAGGATTCCTGGAAAAGCTCCCTTTGTTGTTCTTGGTTTCATAACTGGGACAGACTAATGTGCAGTGGTTTCTAAGTTTTGAACTTGGGCCATTGCTGAAGGTCTTGAAAGCAGGAAAGAGTAGGAATTATGTTATGTAAGGCTGTTATCTTGTAGATTTTGGATGTGTTAAATGAAACAGCCTGTTCTGAAGGTCAGGGGAACATCTGGCTGTGTGTTTGCACTGAGATGATTTTGTTGTCAGATAGTGGATGGTGAAACTTCTGAACTGAGACTCCTACATTGGCTTCATCCCTCTTCAAAGCAGAAAAATGTGGGAAACTTCGTAAAACTGGGGACAAGTGATTCCAGCTACTGGCATTTTCTATCTGTGTATGTATCTATGTAGCAATATCAATAAAATGTCTGGATTTAGGAAAACAAACATCCAAATCAACAGGTCTTGTTTTGGAATGACAGTGATCAGGTTTGTATCAGCATCTCCTGATCCCAATCCCGGGATGTCTTCGGAGGAAGAGAAACGTCAGCAGTGGTTAAATGGAGTGGAAATCATTTGCTGAAGGTTCTGGGAATCTTGTTCATTGATTTGAATTACTGTGTAATGCTGCAGCAGGTACTTGTTTAATGGCCACAGAGAGTTTTGTTGATGCTCAATTTACTGTTTCTCATTCTGCAGAAATACTGGAAAATGTAAGACTAATACATAAACCAGTGTCTTTGCAACCCCGAGGGCTGATCAACAAAGGAAACTGGTGCTACATCAACGCTGTATCCTTCCCTGGGAAAAAATTAATGCTCTTAAGTTGATATTTTTATATTAGATCTGTCAGAATTTTTCTGGATTGTTCCGGTAAGTATTTTATAAAAGTGTTTTGTTTGCCCAGATCCTGCTCCTGTGGTTAAAATGTTGAAGTGTAGCAGGCAGAAATGCAGGGGGATTTTGGATCATTGAACCTGGTGTGCAGGGCTCCCCTGCAATCCTGTTTGCAGTTTGTTACCTGGGTGAAAATATTTCACAACTGTAACTTCTTGTAATTTCTAGCAGTGTTTCCCTGTGACTCTGTGCATCCATTTAAATGGTTTTTTCTCTTCTGCACTTGAAGTAGCTGTTTTTACACTTGGGCTTTGTTTTGCAGTTTAGTGGATTATTTGGGTTTGTGCTGGGCAGGTTGTCACTGTCGTATCATCTGCATAAAGCAGCATTTAATTGAAGTTAATCCTGCTACAAACTTACATATGGAAGATGAGCTTGTTCTTAACGAATTGGAATTGTGAAAAGTATTAATAATTAAGAAACATTTTCTCCCATGTCAGCAAGGCTGACTGCAAGTGACACTTGGGATACTTGTGGTGTTGGTACTGCCAGTGAGAAACATTAATATCAATTTCAAGAGTGATGATGGCAGATCCTAATAAACTATTTCTAGGTCAATGACTGTGCTTTAAATAAAGCTTTTGTTGTATATAACCAGTTCTACACTTGTTTGGTTATATACTGTATACGTCTTAGCTCCCATTTTTTCAATCTTGAAATTTTACATTGGAATTTATTACTGAGTTTTTGTACACTCTAGGGATCAAATTAATCTCTCTCTTCCGCTGTTGGGATCGATCCCTGGTTTTGTCATTTCCCTTTCCTTCCAGATTTTTAGTGCAGTTGCACTGTTCCCTGCTCTCACCAGGTTGTGATGTTTTTAGAGTATTATTCTGGAGTTTTCCAGGTCGCTCCCAGGTCTTGGCAGTGCATCATCTCTCACATCTCAGCAGGTTTTGCTTTGGTTGCAGGGGTGACTCAGCACCTTTAAGTTTCAGCTGGTTTCTTCCCAGAAAATGTGTTCCAGGTTATCTCCTGCCAATTTTCAAATGGTTAATTTTCTAAAGTCTTTCTTATGAAAGTTCTTCTCCTCTTCTGCTCCTGGATGAAATGTTTCCTTACCCATTAATTAAAGTTTTTGTAGTGATTAAAATGTCAGTGAAATCACTGCATGTTACAAGATGCTGGGGGTTTTTTTAAATATAACTTTGGTCCATTATTGGTTAACATTGTAATAAATCTTCATCTTCTTTTCCCGTTAAATTCTCGGATTGATCTACCTGATAAAAATACAGCTCTGTTTTTCGTATAGTTTTGCATATAATTGAATATTTGGTTAACACACAGATGCCATTTTCTGCATATTTCCTTAATGCCACTGCATAGACCCTGCAAGCCTTGGTTGCTTGCCCTCCAATGTATCATTTAATGAAGTCCATTCCAATGTATTCCAAATCGCAGAGGCCGTGCACCTCCACACCAATGCTAGACAGTTTGTAAGTAGCTTGGGAAAAAAGGAATAAAATCTGGGATCTGACTAAACTCCTTCAGAAATACCTAACAATGACTGTTAGAAGTTGATATGTATCCAGAAGGGTTTTTTGTGTGGTTTTGGGTATAATGAGCTTTTATAATGAGCTTGGTGTTTTCCAAGTGCTTGGCTTGTCAAGGAAGATAATTCCTGTTGCCTTGGGAGTATCAGTTTTTGTGTGTAGTGTTTAATGTGCAAAAATGAACTCTGAGAGGTGCAAGGACCAGCTCAACACCTGGGTTTCACTGCAGGGATCAGATGGATTTTAATGTCTGAACTTTACCCAGATTTTGTGGTGATACTCTTTGATTCTGTTTTGTTTTGGGTGTCAGAGCGACAATTATCTAATTTTATTATTTGTTCTTCCAAGTCTTAAATTGCTGCTCATGTCCAGTTTCTTCCCTTCTGTTTCAGTGTTCGTTTAATGAATGAGTTCACTAATATGCCTGTACCTCCTAAAGCAAAGCAAGGTGAGTGAGAACAGGGGCACAGAGCAGAAAATAATGGGGAGAAGCCTTTGGAGTAAAGATCTGCATGGGGGCAGGTGTTGCAACTTGGATTTTTTTGTTCTGTTTGATGGACCAAGTGTATGAGTGCAGTAGGAACAGTTTTTGTTGAAGGTTCACTTACTTGTGAAGATGCCTTCTAAGAACATGCCCTTTCTAAGGAAACCAGTTGATGCTCCTTATATTTTGCTCCACTTCCTTCCTTACATATTTCCAGCTGTTTATTTATCAGATTGTTCAATTCTGCTCCTTAAATCCTGAACACTCACTGATTTGGAACAAAATGGGGCCATAACAGACCCCTTGAGCAGTTCGAGGTTGCCTGCAGGAATATTATCCTGGCTTCTGATTCCAGTGGGAAAACTTGAGACGTGTCTGATTTCTCCTGATACATATTAGAAGGCTCAGTGATCATTATATAGTGAGGAGTAGCATATTTTTTGATGCAAATAAATTATCTTAAAGGTTACAGTTGTTCAATCTTGATTTTAAACCAAGTCTGTTGTATTGCAGACTTGTAGGAACAAGCACATTCCTGAAACTATTCTTTATGTAACATGATAAGGAAATATCAGGAGGAGCTGGTGGTTCCAGTGATTTCCAAACAGTTCAGACATTTCTGTGGTTTCTTTCTGTAAAACAAATCTTCCTGGCTTATGCAACTTATTTTACTTGTAGGTCATTGCCTTGTATAGTTTTCAAGTATAATTCTGAGGCCTTGTATTGCCATTAGGTGGAACATTCTGTCAGGCTGTTCTTGGGGTTTTTATTGCAAACACACAAAAGGTTTAAGGACCTTTTGTGTACACTCAAAGTGTTCTTCGAGTACAAAAGAAATGCAAAAAATGCAAATAGCACTAAAAGTGTTCTTTTATGATGGCTGTTGATATTCTTGTTAATCTTCTTAGAACTTTTCCTGACTGTTTGTAAGTTTATGCAGGGTGATATGTTTTAAAACAGTGTTTACAGATAAGAGTTGTGTCTTATAACTTCTGAGCTCAAGACCCCAAAACTGCAATAAAACTATTAGTAAAACTAGTGATGTGTGAAGAGGTTGTTCAGGTATAATGTAAAAAAACCCCCTTTCATTTATTATTACTCACATTAATTCTTTTTCACCTTGCAGCTTTAGGTGATAAAATAGTGAGAGACATCCGACCAGGGGCTGCCTTTGAACCAACCTACATTTACAGGCTCTTGACGGTTATAAAGTCAAGTCTGTCAGAAAAGGTGGGACTGCAAATCCTTGACTTGTGGAACTGCATTGCAGGGCACTCACACTCCTTAAAACTCTGCAAAGCCAAACCTCAGGCTCTGCCCAAATGCCACTAGAATCAGCTCTTGGAGAGTTCATGGTAATGAAGCTCGACTGTCTTGGGACCTAAATTACAGGAAAATGTTAATTACAGGTTTGGCAGTTTGATATGTCAGAATAATGAAAAAATTACTGTGGGAATGGAATATCTCTTTTTTTGATGGAGTTGCCAGTTGATTTACGTTTAAGAAATGAGCAGTTGTTCATTTTTATGAGCAATTCAGCTAAGACTGAGTGAAGGTCCAGAAACTTCAAAATACCTGTTCAGGTTTAATTTCAATTTGAAGAAAAGATAATAATTCAGACTATCCTTTGCTTTGGCCTTGGTTTGACAGTAGCTTTCAATAGTGGTTGTAAAAGAAATGGGGGGAAAAAATTCCAACTCAGACATTAAATGGAATTTGTATTGAGAAAAATGCAGAATTCTTGTAGCCATTGTGGAGCTGATGTGTGTATTTGCTTCTTAGCACAATTTGGATTTAGCTGCTTAAAAAAGAGTTCATTTTACAATAAAATTGAAACTTTATTTGACATAACTTTAGACTGAGTAGTTGCTAAATTAATAGGGAAAGCTGGATTTGTTCAGTGTCATAAACCTTCTGTTGAAACCATGAAAATATCATAGAATTAATTGAAAAAAATATTTTGTTCAGGGCAGGCAAGAGGATGCTGAGGAATACTTGGGATTTATCCTCAATGGACTACATGAAGAAATGCTGACCCTCAAGAAACTTCTCTCTCCACATAATGAAAGTTAGTAGATTTTCTTTTTTATAGCAGACAATTCATTTCAGATACTGCTTTTGTGTGGTGATTGCATAATACAGAGTAATGCTTGGAGTGGATGTTGAGATAGGGATGGAATGCCATGGTTTAGAGGACTGGGACACAAGCAAATAATATTTTGTTAAAATCTGGATTCAATGAGTCCATTCTGCCCAGTTCATGAATGATCTGAAGAGTTACTGGGTTTGTGGAAAGGCATCCTGGTTCTGTCAATACTCTGAAGGACAATAAATCACACCCCTGGTTCTCCTAAAGAACAAAACTCAATATTACTCATTTTACTGAGCCCAGCTAAGCGTTATTTGGAGCCAACTCTACTTGCTCAGTCCTGTTTGTCATTTATAACACCTGCAGTGTCAGTGGGTTTTGACTCTCCATGGGAGTTCAAAAATATATCAGTGCCTGTTTCACTCATCTTTAAACCAACTATTTAATCTTTTTTTGTCTAATACAAACCAACATACCAAATTATTTGAGAAGTCTTACTGACTTCTTGGAGGAGAATTTACTTTGAAAGAATTACCAGAATTTATATGCAGAGTAAAATGTTAGTTTAGTTTATAAGGACTTAACTTGAACCCCCTTTACAAATAAAATCCTGCAGGCCTTAGGCCAAATAAGAGTTCAGATCACTAGTTCCCTATTTCTCTTTAGTAGGGTAAATTTTTTAGAATATAGAGTCATACCATATTTTGTTCCTTAGCTGTGTTCAGTTTATAACCTCCTGACTCTGGCACTGGCTGGGAAAATATTTGCTAAGCCTTGGGTTCCCTGTAAAATACCTGTGCAGAAAAGGAGTTGTATTTAATAATGGCATAATTCTGTTTCTAGAATAACACTTGACTTTCTAATTTGCTACCCCATAAATTTACTACTAAAAATATATCAAACTTTGCTATTTACACACAGTCATCAGTGAGCTGCCTTCTGTTAACACATGGATGTGTCACACTGGGAGCGAACCTGGAATATGCTCGCTCTCTTTTTTCATTAAAACTGATGCATGAAAACATTTTCTCCTCAAAAAATTATTTGTATTGGGATTTTTTTGCCTTTTACATTGGGTTTTTTTGCCTTTTGCATTGGGGTTTTTTGGCTTTTGCACTGAGGTTTCTTTGCCTCTTGCACTGGGGTTTTTTTTTCCTCTTGCACTGGGGGTTTTTTTACCTCTTGCATTGAGGGNTTACCTCTAGCATTGGGGTTTTTTGCCTCTTGTATTGCGATTTTTTGCCTCTTGTATTGGGGTTTTTATGCCTCTTCTATTAGAGATTTTTGCCTTTTGCACTGGGGTTTTTTGCCTTTAGTATTGGGGAGTTTTTTTGCCTTTTCTATTGGGGTTTTAGTATTGGGCTTTTTTGCCTTTTCTATTGGTGTTTTTACCTTTGCTATTGGGGCTTTTTGCCTCTCGTATTGATTTTTTTACCTTTCCAACCCTTTCTCTGCCTGGATATTTTACCTGTCCAAAACCCCGCTGTGTTTTTTTCATTTTGTGCCTTGAAGAAGTGTCGGTGTCCAACGGCCCCGAGGCTCAGAGTGTTCCCAAGGAAGAGGAGCAGGAGGAGCAGGGGGAAGGCAGCGAGGATGAGTGGGAGCAGGTGGGACCTCGCAACAAATCCTCAGTCACTCGCCAGGCTGACTTTGTCCAGACTCCAATCACTGATATTTTTGGTGGTCACATAAGGTACAGTGCTTTTTTCCTACAAGTTCTTCACTTGCAGTGGCTGAATCTTTTTTAAATGTTTGAAATGAGCAGGCCGTTCTGAGATCCCGAGCCCTGAATTGCACGTGGAAAAAGAGTTTGGAATATTTATGCTTTGAATATTGTCTTTAAGAGTTCCAAAGCATTTTAGAGCTACCAAATTTTTATGACCTCTGAGGAGTCTCATCTCAGGTTGTAAATAAGGATACTGAGAGAAAATGAGATTTACAGAGTTAAGACAGTAAAACGATAAACTGAAGCATAAAATTGTGAATTTTTGGTTATTCAGATCCTTCATGCTTCTCAGAGAAAGCTGTGTTTAATAGTAAAGAAATGTTACAGGCAAAAGGAGTCTGGAAAAATGTAAATTGCTACAAGATGGTACTGGAATGAAAAGAATGTGGGATATCACTTTTATGCAGGTCTGATACCAGACAAAGGCAGAAAGTAGAATGTGAAAGTATTTTTTGAAAAGGAAACCTCTTGACTTGTTTGGAGAGATATATAATTTAAAATGAAAGCAAAGTAAACACTTGCTAAAAACATACAGCAAAACAAAACTGCTAGACATGAAGAATTATTTTTAAATTGGAGACAGACACTTAATTGCTGGTGTTTGACTCTCTGTGTTGCCAGATATTGAGTCTAGAAGTGTGAATAATGTGGGCTAGTGCCTTCTGCCTTGGAAATGCTCTGAAATTATTTATTCTTCTGGGGTTTGAGCCAGACAGCTGGTAAATAAAATTACATTTTCCATAGAATTTGGCAGACAGATGTGTGTAGATATTGATGGTTCACGTACCCAAGGTGGTGTTAATACCCCAGGTATATTNAATATATATTAATATTAAAAATACTGAGAGGATGCAGTTTTCTGTAGAAGTCCACAGAAAATGATATAAAGGTAATACTGGAAAAAGGCAAAATCTTGGAGTGAGCAGCAGAACCACAGGATCCAATCCAACATCTGCTGGCAGCACATCCACTTTATTTAACCTTCACACCAGGGCACAGCTGACCACAGAAACAGCATCCCATGGGAGCTTGGAAAGCTTCATCCTCAGGGGTGGAGATTGGAAGGACTGAATGTAAAACTGCCAGTAGAATTCCACTCAATGAAAGCATCAGAAACTGGAAAAATCCAATGGGAAGAGCAGTGAGGAAAAGATGATTTGAATTGGCATCTTTTGGCTGGGGAAACTTCAGGCTTCAGGGGATTTTTAGGCTGTCCTTGAGTGGCTTGAGTCTATTAAATGTCTATTTAGGCATAATTACATAAAAACCCCAGCCTGTGAAGTCTGTCTTAGCAACATGAGGCTTAAGTGGGAAAGTACAAAGTTTTCCTGAGAATTCTTGCAGTGCCTGAGTCATTTTTCTTTGAAAATGGTGCATTTTCCCATGTCCAGCTGAGATTTGTAATTATTCTAATGAGGAACATTGTTACAGAAAAATCATAACTCAGCAAAGGTTTTGGTATCAAATCAATTTCTGCGTATCTTGTGAAGAAAACATCCTGAAGACGTGTTACAATATAATTTCTGTTTTTTAAAATAAAGGTGCTGCTGTTTTTCATGCATTCTCTTCCCTCTAAAGGAATATTATATATTTTCTCTCTCTAATATTATATATTTGCTAATATGAAGCTGCACAGTGCTTTGCCTGAATAAAAAGGGCTCTTGATTATCCTCAACATTAAAATTAACCTGAACATTAACATTTCCTACCTGACCTGGAAATATTCCAGCATGGCCAAATGGGTCAGAGCTGTGTTAATTATAATTCTGGTTTCAGTATATAACAACATAATAATTTATATACATGAACAAATCTAGATGAAGAAAATGAACTGCCAGTCCTCAATGGAGCATAGTTTATATTCCTATGGCAAGATTTACGTGACCAGTTTAAAATCACTGTGAAATTGATCTTAGAGAAGTGACTGAAAAAATGGTGTATTTTTGTTGGAGAATCTGGAATCAGCTGTGATTTTTACAGTAGAACACAGATAAGCACTGGCACTTTGTACTTGTGAAGAGCTGTTGGAAAACTAAACTAACAAAAAGAGCCAGGAGGTGAATTTTTTTAAAGGCTTATCAAAAGTTTCAGTCTTTTTCTTTAAACTTTGGATGCTTATCCAATAACTTTGCATAAATAAAACAATTCAGTTACAGTCCCATTCAGAATACTCTAAGTAGATGTAAAAATCATTTCAGTTGGGGTAAATTGTTAAAACTTGATGTTTAACCTTTATATTTGTATGCGTTGCCTTGAATTAACTATAAATTGATTGACTTAAGTAACTCATTCTTCCTTGAAGGTTCTGTCTGGTTGAAAATCACACTTTATTCCATTTTGATGTCTTTCTTTGTCCCCAGATCTGTTGTTTACCAGCAGAGTTCCAAGGAGTCTGCCACGCTGCAGCTTTTCTTCACCCTGCAGCTGGACATCCAGTCGGACAAGATCCGCACGGTGCAGGATGCCTTGGAGAGCTTGGTGGCCAGGGAGTCTGTGCAGGGATACACCACAAAAACCAAGCAAGAGGTGTGCTCTGTTCACCCCTTACCCACAGCCAAGTGCTAAACTTTGAATTTAAAAGGGTTTTCATAGAGCTCTGGCTTTACAAAGAGTTGTTGGAACACACTTTAATGAAAAGTGGTGCAGACTTTTTCAGAGTGTCCTGCAGCAGTGAAATGTCAGCTCTGAAACAAAGCCAAGCCTGTAAATAGGTGGGGTTTGAGTTGATGTAATAATTTATTAGGGATTTTAATGGAGAATATGCTAAATTAACAGGCTAAGCTGTGGTAAAGATACACAATAGTATGTTCAATATCATAACTTACTGATCTGTGGAGATTGCCAGATGCTGTTGGTAAAGGAGCAGCTCTTCAGAGTAAATACTTCTTGATTTTACAAATAATACATAATTGGAATAATTGCAATAGAAAAGCACTTAGAAGGAGGAAAAGCATGCCTTTGGTTTGGCAGATTGAGAACTTGTGATAGAGGATAATAATTAAACTTCCCTCACTGAGGGCCTGCCTTGTTTCCTGTGGTGGGTGGTAGTGAAGGCATCTCTGGTGTGCAGGGGTTGCTCACGTGGGAATTCCATGTGCACTGTTGGTAACTCTGGAATTGCAGGTGTCCCCGCTGACATTCATGTCTGTAGTTTTCAAAATCCTCCAAGTGAGAACAGGATTAGATAACAAAAGGATGGTTCATTTCCCCTGAAAAGCCAAAGATGAATAGCAGAAATCTGTTTACCTTGAGTATTCAGAACATACTTTTCTCCAGTTGTTTTTCATGTGAAAGAAACATTAGCAAGCTGATTATGATTTACCACCAAGATCTTGTTTTGCTTACCATTCTTTTGGTTTTGTTTTTTTTTTTTTTTGCCTTTTCCTGCAAATGGTTTAAAGTTTTTGACTGACAACCCAGTGCTGGGTTGGAAGAAATAAGTGTTTAAATTAGGTGCTGCATGGTATTTCAGAGTTTGGATGGAAATACAAGCAGGCACGGTGTCTTCCAGATTTTTTTTTCAAAAGAAATTCAAATTGAAATAGTTGTTTTTGTGTTAAAAATGTAGTAAAAACACTGAACATATTGTCTGTAGAACCTTGGAAAGAGATATTCCTTTTTCTCGATGAATTTCTATTTAACAAGTAGGTTCTAGCAGAATCAAGCCATATATTGAAAAAAAATATGCTCATGATTACCAATAAAGAGACTTTTCCCAGTTAAAAAATGGGGAAAAACCTTAAGCAGTTACTTTGCAAAATATTTTTATGTCTTCATTTCTAGGAAGGCAAAACATTTTTGTTCTGAGCTGGGCTCATTTTTGTTCTGAGCTCCTGGCAGTTCTGAGCTCGGCTCCTGGTTTCCAGGCAGAAATTTTGTGGATTGTTTGGTTATAATTATATAAAAATCACTATTTAGTAGAGAAAAGTGTGGTCAGAACTCATGTTTTTCTCTTTGAATATACTGAGTTCTCCTTTGAAACAATGTTAGGATTGAAGATTCAGTGGGCTTTAAGTCACAAACGAGCATTTCTCATAAATTCATACTTCAGTAATAACAAATCTGCAGAGTTTGCTCCTAGTGTATTTAATTAAACACTTATTCCTTATTTGAAGGAGGAATTTTGAGGAGGTAACAAAAAATGACAGGTTTTCTTCCTCTGGGTTGGTGTGCCAGGTGGAGATCAGTCGAAGGCTCACCTTAGAAAAGCTGCCCCCCGTTCTCGTCCTACACCTCAAACGCTTCGTGTACGAGAAGACCGGTGGATGCCAGAAGCTGATCAAGAATATTGAGTACACTGTTGATCTGGAAATCAGTAAAGGTGAAAGATTTATCAACAGAATTTCCCTCTCTATCACAGGAGAGATAATGTTGTGTTTCCTACGAGTGTCTGTGTTTTCATTTTCTCCCGCGCAAGATTTTGTCTTCATCGTTGTCTGAAAATTTGGTCGTTTGGGTAAATTCTTTGTGGGGTTTTTTTATAATGAAAGCTCTTAAAGCCTTTGGCACTTCCTAGACAATGGGTTGGCCAAATGAGAGCTTCCTGTGGTTCTATGGAGTAAGGATATATGCTGCTGCAAATATGTGAAATGATCCTCCTGGATCTGTGTCCCTGTCTGTAGAAGACTGTTGATAGTATTGGATATTTTTATCACAAATGTAATTCAGAGAAGTGTCAAATTATTTAATTAATGAGTGGCTGCTGGAAGGAAACTGGTGTTTTATTGCAAATGCAGCCTGAAGGTAGACAATCCATAGTGCAGAGGTTAAACAAGGATCCTTTATTTAACAAGTATCCTAGGAGATAATGACTTTAAATAGTGTGAGATTGGAAATTGTCCAGCATCTGAAGCTTGCCAAAATAATGCCTTCTGTTTTGTGCTGACAAATGGACTATTAGGCAGCCAGTAGCTCAAACAGGAATAAATAAAACCAATGTATACTTATATCTCAGCTGAGATCTGCACCTTGTCAGGCAGTGCCCTTTTGTTTTACTTAATATTTGGTTTTGCAATTTTCCTTTAGGAATCTAAGCATGACTTGGAATCTGAAATTGATTCTGTTGTTGTCTGATGGCAGGAATGAAAGGGGAAGAATTAAATAGTCTGGTCTTTTACTCTTGTCTTTTTTTCCCCTTCATTTGTTGGTGGTATTTTTAAACCTTTCATAAACCACAGCATTCAGCAAACCTGCAAATTCACTCCCTTGATTACCAGTTATTAGAACCATGACCATTCTTTAAAGACTGCAGAAGAAATTTCAGTTAAACATTCTCCTTTGTGGTAGTGTTGGTTTCTCTGAAAAAGAATTGATCCTCTTGATATGGAATTTCTAATGTGTGACTCTTTTTCCTCTTCCAGAGCTACTATCTCCTGGTGTGAAAAGTAAAATTTCAAAAGGCCAAAGAACCTACCGGCTCTTTGCAGGTATTTTCTCTCTCTGCTCCCTCTATTGCAAGTGCAGGTTCTGTATATGGAATTATAGAAACACTGGGTCACATTAAGTGTTTTCTTTTAAATTGCACTGAAGTAGCTTGTGGGTGTGAAATTCTTGTGTTTGATGGGGTTTGTTTAGAATTGGGAGATTTGGTGTGCTGGAGAAACACTGATTTGGCCAAGGGCAGGGCAGGGTTAGATGGGATATTGGAAGAAATCCTTCCCTGGGAGGGTGGGAAGCTGCCTGCCATAAGGACAGAGTGGGACACAGAGACCTAAAGCAACTCTGTGGTTTTACAGCCAAATCCCAGGGCACTGTCCCAGTTTCCTTCACTTCTTCCAGACCTTAAGATTTTTTGAGCCATACAAAGCCCAGATATTCATCCCACCCAAGCCTCTGGGTGTCAACCCCTTGGGGTTGACGTGGGCATTGACTGCAGGCAGCTGGAAGATCCCATTTCATACTTCCCCTTGGGCAAACCAGTCCCAGTAACCATCAGAAACACCACCAGGGGAATATTTGGGATGAAGATTTGTCTCCTAGGACACGTGGAGGGTGGGGAGACCCTGGCACAGGTTCCTAGAGCAGCTGTGACTTCCCCATGATCCCTGGAAGTGTCCAAGTCCTGGTTGGGCATTGGGGCTTGGAGCCACCTGGGATAGTGGAAGGTGTCCCATTGTGGGCTTGAGAGGTTTTTTGCCTGCTAGCAGCTGCTAACTTTTTCCCAAGGAAAAATTTCTCAAGAAAGGTTTTTCTCAAAACAATCTTGGCAAACAACTCTCCTTTCTCAAAACAGCCTTTCACTAGGTGGTGTTTTGGTGGTTTTCTCTGTTCAGGAATCAAACCCGAGTCACAGC
>VXBB01013583.1:251272-264054 GCA_013399915.1 Illadopsis cleaveri | reverse complement strand
TTTTTTTTTTTCTTTTTCCCCCAAGAACTTTGGAAAGAGGACAAGGCAGTGGATTTGGAAAACTCACAGCTGCTTTTCTTGGCTGTGCCAGCTCCCGGGAGATGGGTGCTCCCCTAGCTCCGTGCCGGGTGTGGTTTGTGTCCCTCCTCAGGGGGACATCCCGGGGGATGCGCTGACCCCGCAGGGCTGCGGGATGGGGATCCCACGGGAATGCCGTGGATGCTGATGCCGGCGGCAGCGCAGAGGTGCCGTGACACGCTCGCGTTGTTACTTATGATAGCGGTTCGGGTTTTCCCTGTTTGTTTACTTCAAGAAAAAGGAAGGAACTTTTAGCTTGTCCTTTGCTCAATCGCTTCCTTTCACAGTGAGTAAAACCACGGAGCTGGATGCCAAAGCTGCAGCTGTTGGGACATCGGCAGAGAGGTGAGTCCTGCCTGCGTCTTTCACCAACTTTCTGCATTCCCTATTCCCTGTAGCTGCTGCTCTTGCACCGGAGAGTGTGGGGAATGTCAGCGTTGGGAGAGCTTTGGCAGCAGCTACTGAGTGCGATTAATCTCCTGTTCCCAGCAAAAGTCCAGCTCTGGGGAGAAGGGGATGCCGTGGGGTTTACTGGAGGGGCTGGAGCTGGGAAATCAATTCCCTGTGAGGGGCAGGAATGGCTGAGCCGGCAGCCGGAGAGACACAGCTGGCTTTAGTCCCTTACAGAGAAAATTCCTTTCTGGAATTCCCTCCCCTTTGCCACCGGAGCCTCTCACCGGGGCGTCGCGGTCCCCCCTCTGCGGGGAGGATTCCCCGTGCCCCTGGAATTCCTGGCTGCGAGTCCCAGAGCCGACTGCTGGGGACAGCACAGCCAGCACTTTTATAGGATCAGGGGCTGCCCTCCTCCTCCTTCCTCCTCCTCCTCCCACCTCAGGGAGGATGGTCCTGCTCCTCTGAGCCCCAATGACTTCCCTTGAGCTGCTGCGATCCCAACCAACACCCCTCTCCTCGTGTCTTTTTTTTCCCCCCTCTTTTCCCCTCCCTCTCCTTTTCGTTATTGCTCCACGCCCGTTGTCACAGGGGATGATCCAGGGTTCTCCCCTCTGCCTGGAGAGCATAAATACCACTGGGGAGCTCTGTGAGACTGCACTTTGTCCGAGTTGCTGAGCCCAGACCTTGCACATCTCGCACCTCCTGAGGCTTATTCCATCCTTTTCCCTTCCCTCCTCCTCGTTTAAATATTTCAGATACGTTAATTTATTTTCCACAAGCAGGCTTGGAGGAGCTGTAATTACCTGGAGACTTGGAAGTACTCAGCAAGGTAAGTGTAAAGTTCAGTCCTAGCTTCTGAAATGTGGTTTTGGGGGTGGTGGGAATGCAAGAAATAACTCTTTAAGAAGGCACAGTTTTAGTAACTTCTCCAAAAAGTTGCCTGGAAGGTATAAAACAACACAATACTCTCTGAGCTTCCCTCGTGTGCGCTCTGCAGAATTGAATGCAGGATTAACAGGCATTAATGTGGAATGAATGGGAGGAGTTTGCAAGCCCAGGAGTGGATTTCTATGCACACAGAAAATATCCAAGGGATGCTGTTGCAGCCCCCAGGAGCTGATACCTGTGGGCACATTTGTGTGCTCCAGGCTGCCTGTGATTGTGCTGCTCTGCTCTCGGGTCCTGTAGGAAAGGAATTTCAGCGTCACCACGTGTGGTGTCTGTTACCACTGGGTTTTCCATGTGGTTTTACATAGAGACTCACCCACTTGGGTTCTGTGGGAGTGGACTGAAATGGAAGATCCAGATGTTTTGGCCCATGAAGATGCTGAATCTGTGGTGTGTTCAGTGCAATGTGTCACTGTTGTCCCGTGTCTAGGAACTTGTCATCCTGCTTGTCTCTGGAAGCCAGCACAGTTCTGCACAGCTTGGGCTGTGTGCATCCCAGGGAAAGAGATAACCTGGAGTTGAGTGCATCATGTTGTGGCTTTATCCCTGGATTTCTTTGCACAGGTTAAAGTTGATCCCAGGCTAACCCAGGCTAAAGTCTGATCCCAGGCTAGCTCATCCTAGATCCAAGGCTAACTCAGGCCAGAAGCTGATCCCAGGCTAACTCCCCTCTGCTTTGCTGTTTTAAATGCTCTCCTGACATCCTGAGCTAACTTTACATTTTCCTTCCCTGTCAGCTGGTGCCGTGTGTAACTCCACAGGCCCTGGGATGTTTTAGTTGCAAATGTCACCCAGGAGCAGGGACCCACTCGTGTGCCTCACCAGGGAGGCAGGCAAAGCTCAATGTCCCTAAGGAGTAAGGTGACATGGGGACATGAAGGCAGGATCAGCCTGCATGTGGCTTTAGCAGAGTCTCTGCCAGGCTTCAGCTGTGACCAGCTTTCCTGCTTTCAGTGCAAAGCAGGCACCATCCATTAGCTGGGGAAATAGCTTTCTAAAAATAATCTTTCCCAAAGTCCAGTGCTGCACTTTAACTCCCTCAGACCCCAGCAGAAGGCCTCCCGTTTCTCCCCACTTTGGACGGGCTTTAGAGCATACTCAGGAGTCCTTTTCTGCTGACTCAGTGGTTTCTGATGGCTCCCAGATGTTCACCTGGCACCAGTGTCAAGGTCCTGATGTGTTTAAAGGGAGGTTGTGCTCCTCTCGAACCCTTGAAATCAACAGCAGAGGCTTCCTCAGCTGACTGTCAGCTGATGATTTTCTGTGAATAATGTCAAACCCCAGCTCAAAGGCGACGTGATTTCAGCCTCCCTGGATGAGGCACTGCCCCAGCCCTGCAGGGCACTGGGGCTGGAGCACACATCTGAGCGTTCCTTTGCACCTGGGCACGAGGCTATTGAGAGGCAGATGGATGGACATCTGAAATCCGTGAGAGCTTTCTGAAACGTGAGCATCTTCCAGCTGCTTCCAGTTAATCTGGCCAGGGAATCCTCTGCTCCCTGTCCCTCTCTGATCCCTTTATCCTTCCTCGGGATGCTCAGCGCTCCTCACCCCGAGCCGAAGCAGAGGAAGGGACTCGCACACCCGGAGTGAAACAGAAGATAAAGCCCAAATGACCTAATTTTAAAGAGGTGCTGGTATCCTTCTGCTGGCGAGTGGGACCCAGGGCAGCACATCCCGAGGAATAATGCACCATCTGTTGTGAGGTTTTGGCTGCCTGGCCCGGCCAGACGCGCTGGCTTTGCCGCGGAGCCCCGAGCGGGGCAGCTCCTCTGGCTCTCAGATGCTGCAGCTGATTTTTTATTTTTTTCAATCTGCCCTTTCTGAAAGTTCAGTGTTTGCCTTAGATGGGTGGTGGATTCGGGATCCTGTTTAGCAAAGGGCACCCGGCCAAACGAGGGGTGCGATGGCCGCCTCTGAGAGCCGGCTGTTCCTGCAGGGAGAGCTGCCGGCGCTAAATGGCCACATTGTCAATGGCCGCGGCTCTGCGGCTATTTTTAAACTCTCAGGGAAGTGCCTCAAAGTAGGAATTGTTCCCTGAATTTGGGTCAGACAGTCTACAAAAGCGACTGCTCTCCCTTTGCCTCCCCCTACCCCTGTGCAGCCGGGTTAGAAAGTCGGGCTCCTGCCTGGGGGGAAGCGAACGCCGCAAGCAGGGCTGAGAAGGGGATGAGGTTAAAGGAGGGTTTGTCCCTGTGCCACCGAACGTCCCGTCTTTCCAGGTGTGCCCGGAGCTGGGGACAAGGCTCGTGTGTTCGCCTTGCTCTGCGGAGCAGGAAATGATGAGGAGCTATTACCTAAACCGAGCAAATTACATCCTGCATTGTTGTACCCAGGCAAAGGCTTAATGCGCTGCCTGGAGAGAGGCTGAGGGCAGCTGGTTTTCATCTGCCTGAACGTTCAGTCCAAGAAAGAAGCCTCAAACAGGGGCTCTGTGTCTTTTGTGCAGTCAGCCAACAGGTTTTCGGGAGTTCTCAGAGTATTTTGGGGGTCCCTGCCTGTGCAAATCACCTCGTGCTTGCCATTGTTCTCCTCAGATGCTGCTGTGTGGGTTGGGGGAGCAGGGGTTTGGGGCTCTGTGCTCAAGCATAGCTTTTCCAGCTGGGAGTTAGATGGCTCTTCCCTGCTCTGCTTGGCTTCCAAATCATCTGGTCTCAGAGTGTCCAAATCAGAGTGTCACTGGATGAAACTTCTGGAATAATTCCTGCTAATCTGGGGTTTGTTTCCTGCTGCTGCAGAGGAATGCTTTCAGCGTGGCTTTCGATAATGCTGTCAAAACCAGAACCCCGCCTTGTGTTGGAGACAGGGATGGGGAAACTTTCTTCCAAAATTTAACCCTGAGGAGGGAGATCCTGTGCTTGCACTGTCTGTACAGATGCTTCTTGCCCCGGATGGATTGATCCTGCTCCGGGGGCTCCACTGGTGAGCTGTGTGTGCTGCAGAGCCCTGCAGCAGCAGGAACACCTCTCCTCCTGTGGACAGCTCCAGATCCGAATAAAACCAGCCAAGCCGCTCGAGGATCCCTAGATGGATAAACTGGAGCGCGGCGGGTGGAAGGGCTTGGCAATGACAGGTGGAGCAGGAGCACTGGGGAGCAAAGGACGGGGATTAAACGAAGCTGTTCAAAGACCAAAGCGAGACCCTCTCCCGGTGCTGACGGCATCCGTGTGCCTGGGAACACCTAATCTGGTCGGGGGAGGGCGGCTGCTCCTGCTGTCCATAACTCACATCCCTGGCGCCGCTCCCGCCCGCCGGGACGCGTCAGCGAGAGCCCCGGTGCGTCACTGCCAGCGGGGATCGGGGCTGCTCGGCCCTGAGCTGACATTTCCCAGAAGAGAAACGTCCACAGAGCCCGGCAGCTGCTCTGCTGCAGCCCCAGGAGCAGCTCTGGCTGCAGCCCGACCTCCTCACCCGGCCCGCTGGGGGTTTTACTTTCCCTTTTATTCAGAATATAAAAGCGTTCTCGGCTTTACCGGCTGCTCCTTGGTGGGAGGATAACTCCAAATGTCCCCCTGCCTGTGAAGAGATGAAGCTGGGGTTACTCAGAGCTGCTGGGCATTGCAGGGTGGCAGCTCCACCAGGGATGCCAGGGGTGCAGAAGGCATCCTGCTGCATGCCTGGGGAGTGTTCACTCCCAAATCAGCATCAGTGGAATTCCCAGGTGTAATAAACTGAGTCCTCACCTCTTGTGATGCTGTTCAGGTCTTCCTGTCTTTGGGGTGAGCAATAATTTTAAGCACCACTCTTTTCCAAGCTCAAATCTGGGCTGTGTGACCTCGTTGTTTGGGGGACAAAGGCACTGGGAGCTCCTGTGGCACTGCTCTCACTGCCTGTTTCTCCCCAAATTCCAGACCTGCACTGGGCCACGGGAGTCCCTGCACGAAAACCCACCATCACCTTCATCTCTGCTTCTGCTGGCAGCATGAATCCTGCCCTGCCTTGGATCATTCCTCTTGGATGTGTGCTGCTGCTGACCAGGACAGCTGAGTGCTTTATCTTGCCCAACTCCAGTCACCTGGAGAGCATCCTGAGCAAATACCAGGATGGGGAAGCTCACTCCAGGTCCAAGAGAGCCATTTTATTCTCAGACAGACAGGAGATACTGATGCTCCACAACAAACTGAGAGGTCAGGTGTATCCAGTGGCCTCCAACATGGAATACATGGTGAGTCTAGAGCCTGATACATCACTTTGTTACCACATTTTATTTTTTTTTTCTTCCTAACTGTATTTTAATTTTCCTTGTGATGCAAGAGGTGTGTGTAGCAAATTTCCTCTGCAGTAAGCTTTTCTCAAGAGGTTTCCTGAAGCTTTTCATTCCAGAGTGAAGGATGCTTTAGATCAGTGGCCTGTTTTGGTTGGAAGGGGCTGCTGATGGGTCATGGAGTCCATCCTCTGCACAGTTTCAGGACAAGTTCCATTATTCATAAAGGAGCCCAGCCCTGGCTGCATCTCCAGTGATGGCAATTCCCCAGTCTGCCTCAGCAGGTTCTTCCATTACCTTCAAGTCATAAAAGCAGCAAATTTTCCCCGGTGTTTAACCCCTGCTCTCCCTGTGAAAGCTTTCAGGCTGTTGTGGGGACACCACAGTCTGCTCAGGGCATCTTCAGGTGGTTTTTTGGTTGCCAGCCCACTGCTGGGAGTGGCACCTGCCCTCAGTCACACACTGGCCACCTGAGCTTAGCAACGTGAGCCAAACTTCCATGGTGCTCCTGGGAATCTGCACAGGACCACAGGGAAATGGAGTTTGAGGAATGTGACTCCATCTCCAAAGAATTTCCATCACTGGGAATAGTTGGAAAGGCTTTGGGAGTTCCTGGGTGGATGGGTCAGTGCTGTTGGGTTTTGTAGTTCAGGAAACCAAAATAAAAGTTTGGTCAATGTATTCTCCCACTTCAGAGGGAGAACTTAAAAGTTGGAGGAGTGTGAAATACGCCTTTGCCATCAACAATTCACATGAATGTTTCTTTTTCACCTGATGCCAGAGACCCTACTTTGAGCTATTTTTGCCATGCCATCAAAGTATTACGGGGCCACAGAATGATGTAGGCAAATAATTCCTTTTTGTGTGCCTTTTCCCAGTGTGCAAATATAGTTCTGACCAAAAACTAGTCTGACTTCAGCCCTGGGCTCCTGCTGACGGATCAAATGATGGATGACTTGTTAGGACCGTGTTAAAAAGGATAAAAAGAAAAATGCACTTAAATGTAATATAAAATCATTTGCCAGCTGTGCTGCAAATGGAAAACCCTGCTTTTTGTGAGTGCAGGGAGAAGGGAAAGAGGAGGGAGGGCAGGGGGTGGTGAGCAAGGACAGCTGTCCCTCGGTCCATCCACACCAGCTGGGTTTCGGTCCCGCTTTGGCCAGAAATGCTGCGTCTTTCTAAGAACCAGGGATTGTATCCCTTTCTCAGCCTTATCCTTCAGGGAAGTGCTGCCAGAAGAGGCAACTTGATGGATTTCCAGAGGGTAAACACAAAGCATGAGCAAGCCCGAGGTGTTTTGGCCGTGGGGCTGGCAGGGCAGCCCAGTGTCCACGGCCCGGCCGATGTTTGCACTTCTGTGTTTGCCTTTGCTCAGGGAGCTTTTCTAGTGGCTTTTATGGGTGATTGAGGGCAAATGAAAGGGCCTTATGTGCTCTGGAGAAAGGAGCTGAGTATGAGATGGTGCTGCTTGGAAGGGCTATAATCAGCCTTTCATGTGCTGGTGTTTACCCAGTAGGACTTGGAAATGCCATGTATGTGCTGAACGGGAGTTTCTCTTTAATCCTTTGTCCTGCAGAGGACATTTCTCATTTGGACTCGTTTAAGAGGATGGTCTGTCTTTAGAACCATAGATAAACCTTCCTCTTTCCCTCTGGTGCGTGTTGGGATAATTTGTGGATGAGTAGGTAGAGCTTGTTCTTGGCCATCGACCTCCAAACACTCCCTTGTGAAAATCCTTCCTCCCACCTCCATATCTGGTGTATTTAAGTGGTCTAAAAGGGAAATGGGACCTAATATATTCCAGGAAAGGGACATATTTAACTGCCACCGGATGAACTTCTGTTGTGGAACTTCAGCAAGAACACAGTGAATCCTATGACTTACCTGGAGAGCAAAAGAATTGTATATACATATGGGATAAAGGCAAAGTGGACTGAAAAATGAAGAAAGAAACGGTTTAGCTGCTGGGTCTGTGTAATTAATTGAAAGCTGGCACAGGTATTCAGTGCTAATGGAAAATGAGTGAGCAGGGCACAACTTCCTGACAAAGCTGAGCCAGTTCAGAATTACCTTAACCCCTCTACCAGCTGCATGATTGACACTTCCAGAGTGCACTTGGACAGTTTAAGAGGTGGACGGGTGCCAAGGCCAAAACAAACTCCTTGTTAACAGTCCCAGAGTAAAAAAGGACATAACGGACTCAGAGGAAAAAGGATATAACAGATCCTGAGGCATGGTGACCTTTTAAGATGACTTAGTCAGATGCTTTCAGCAGTGATGAAAGGCAGAAATCTTTCCTCTTGTGGCGGCCTCAGAGACAGCTGGATAAAGCAAAATTGTCCTCAGTGCAGATTGCTGGAAGGAAAATAGTTTGTTTTCATGTATAAGGTATGCATCCTTCCTCTCAACTGTAGGGTGGTGGCTTTCCCTGTCAGGATGGGATAGTGTTTCAGTTGGGGTTAGCACAAAGAACCTCCACACCTCTGCCAGGACATGTCAGCCCTGGTAGTTTGATGCCACTTTTAAAAGAGAGTTGCCAGTATTGCAGAAAGTCTGAGCTGGGGAGGAAAATGAGCCAGTAACCTGATCACTGCAATTCAGGTGTCTGGCTCTGTGTTTGCAGACTCCTTGTGGGATGGATTATTAAATCTGGATCTACAAGTTGTGGTATGATGTGTGCATGCCATGCATATATTTTACATATACACTGTCCACTCCACTTTGAAAAGCCATTAGAAATTTGCAGGAGTAAAAAAAAAAAGAGAGTCCATGTGCTAAATCACTTGGAATCACACACACCCAAAAAATTTTCAACCTCTGCTTCTGAAGGAAGCTGAGCAACAGGCTCATTGCCCCTCTGGCTTCAGTCATCTTCCTAGATACTGCTTTGAATACTGGCATAAAGAATTCTTGCTAGTATAGCTGGGAAAGTCTGAAATCTCTTTTTTTCCCCCGCTATGTTTATTGCTCTGAAATAATTCCAGCCTCCTGACCGCATTCGTGTCTGAGAAGCAAGAGGCAAATAACTGCTCTAATTTAGATGGGATGGCTTTGTAATCTGATGCCTGCAGAAAGGAGCTTCTCTCCCCATGCAGCAAAAAGCCGTGCAGAGATGGAACTCCTTCCCAATTACCTGTTAAGTGTCTTTTGTCCGAGTTCATTCATTTTATCCGCAGGCAATCAAAGGGAGATGTAACCTGTGTGCTCGCTTTAATTCCCATTTAATAGCCTATTGCTCAGGACGTTTTTGCATTAAATTAGGAGATTTGGAACATCTCTGCCTCCGGGGCTGCAGGGAATAAAGCTGGGTAGAAAGTCTGAGGAGCTCGGAGTGCAGAACATCTTGGGAGAGTTTCTGTGGCTTTGGTGCTGGATGGGAGGGCAGCTGTGGCCGGGCACTGCCGAGCCCACAGAGTGGGAAACCACAAAAAGCTGTCTGCTCACAGCCTGAGCAGAGGGTAGGGGATGTGTGGTGGGTCTGATCCCATCTCTTTCAAGGAGCTGGAGGTCTGAGAAGGAAAATGGTTTTGTCCCCTGCGTTGGAGCTGTGTCCACACGGGGTTTTGCAGACTGATGTGAATTTATTTGCTTGGTCAGTGCTCAGCCCAAAGCTGAGCTGGCGAGCTGGGGCAGCCCTGGGATGCTGCTGGAATCTGGGTTGCTGAGAGTGCTCCATGATAAGCTGTTCTGGGAGGCCTGGGCTGTGAGCTCAGTGAGATGAGGTCATGTTTGCCTCACTGAGATAGCAGAGACACACCAAGTTCCAGGAGACACTGCGTTTTCCTGTTGTCTTATCCAGGGATGCACAGTCCTTCCCCCATGCCAGCTATAACTGCCCAAGACTGTGTCCAGATATGCTTACAATGAACACTTGATGGTTTTTAAATGTGTTTGAGAGCCTGGATGCCCTGCAGCCCTCCAGGCTCTGACAGGTCCTTCGAAATGTTAGAGATCAGAGGTTGCTTTTCTTCTGGAGGAGACAGAACTTGGAAAGAGCAGCTGGTTGTGATGGTAAATGTCCAAAAAGGACAGTCTCGTGCTGGCACGTGGATGGGCTGGATGCACATTACAAGACCTCTCTTCTCTTTGGTTTTATTGGTAGGAATGTGCGGTAATATTTTAATCCCAACAAATTATCCTCCGAGGGCTGCTCTGAATAGAGCAGCTGTCAGTAATTACACAATGAATTCAGGGCACTGGCTGCTGGGCCCAGCAAGTCTGGCCTTTAGAACAAATCCTCTCCTGGGCAGCAGAGCCAGCAGAGCTGCTTTCCTGTTTGCCTTTGTGTCATGTTGGAGCTCTCCTCTGGCTCACAACAGTGTGATATTCGATGAGGAGTGATCTCACCCCAGCATCCTGCCCTCAGTGGGAACAGAAATGGGATTTGTCACTTCTAACGTGATGCCTGCTTCAGTGAGAGTGGAAAAAGCTTAAAAACCCTGGGACTTTGCCACCTCTGATGTATTTCACTGGATCCACTGGTGGACTCTCATTTATTCTGGAAGGAGGAGGGGATCTGAGACTGAGAGACTCAGGCCCACACTCCTTGATTCAGAGGTTGGAGCAAAGATCTCCAGCTGTGTGGAGGTGGAGGTAGTGGAGCTCTCCACTCCAACAGCTCTCCCCTGCTGGAGTTCCCCTTGGTGAGGAAGCCTGGAGAATATCCCAACAGAAAGGACAATGGATGAAAAATGGTGCTGAAATACATCAAAGCACTGAGTGCATGTCAGAACTCTTGCAGGACTCAGAAATATGTGTCATGCTGGGGATCATGGGATCTCCAACCTCGAATTTTAACTTTTAAATTTTTTAAAACATATTAGAAAAAGAACTACCAAGAATATCTTGTGGTTTAGGGTGGATGGTCTGGATGTGTTCTTGAGGTCCTCCCACGTGGGTTTGTGTGTTTTCTGATGACCTGAGTGAAGCATTTTCTCAGAAGCATGGCATCAGCTGGGGAAAATCACAGACCCTTTAGTGCTCCGGACTTTCATGGCAGGGGAACCTGTTGAGAAATGTGATTTTAGCACAGAAATGTGGTGGCTTCACCAGGACAGACCAGATATGGGGGGAGGGAGGGTGATCTGTACCTTAGTCTTTCTCCACTGCCTGCTGTTGGTTTAATCTCTTGATCCAGAGAGGTTGAGATGAAAAACTGACCTGTTCTCTTCTCTCTCCCTGTGCCCTGAAGACCTGGGATGAGGAGCTGGAACGGTCAGCACACGCTTGGGCTCAGCAGTGCATCTGGGACCACGGCCCCAGCGACCTCATCAGGTCAATTGGGCAGAACCTGGCAGTTCACTGGGGCAGGTAAGGCTTGGGGCCCTGCAGGGTCATTGCAAAGGGTGGTTCGTGGGTCTTCCTTCAGGGACAGCTGGAAAGGTTTGCTCTGATGCTTGGTAGAGCACTGTGGAGATGGGAGAAGAGCTGGGGGTTGTTAACTGTGATGGCTTCAGTGGGATGGTTATTGTGGTTAACACCTTCCACTGAGATTTCCCAGGAAACCAGCACTGATCTGGGCTCCTCCATCCATCTGGATCTCAGAGTAGCACCTTTGTAATACACTTAAAGTCTGTAACACACTTAAAGTCACTCCTTCTCCTTGAGGAGAACAGGTACAGGTGTCTGAACCCTTGCTCCTAAATCTGCTGTTTCAGGGGGTTTCTGGCATCCTGCTGCTGGAGGCTGGAGTTTCTCAGGAGCAATGTCTGCATTCAGCTCACAATTTGTGTCTGGATTCAGTTCAGAGTTTAATTATCTCTTGCTCTGTTTTCCATAAATATTTATCTGGCTCCTGATTTTTCTTTACTGAAAACATTTTGCAGGGTTTTTTTTTTTTTCAATTCTTGGGAAAAGTTGTTAAACTAGAGTCATTAACTCAGTTAGGAAAGCTGACATGAAGGCTTCCATAAGGATTTTCCTCTCCATCTCAGGTGAAATTTGTTTATTGTTAAGGCCCTGTTTTTAAGCTTGTTATAGGTTAAACCTGCTTTGCACAGCAAACATTTTGTCCTTGCTCAGGAGCCCTGAATGTTTTCCCCCCATTTCCTGGGTGGAAGTCCAGTTTTCTTTGTTTTAAATCAGGTGGAACTTGGTGGAAAGCAAGCAAAATTTGCTGGTGTGAAATTAGCCTGATGTAAAAAATTTGGCCCATTTTAATGTTTGGAAAGTAGAGTGGTTAATTCATTGGAAACAAAGTCAAAAGATCGTGCTGTTCTTGGCTGTCCTACAAGTGCTCAGGATGGCCATGGGCTCCTGATGGAGGAAGATCCAATCTTGCTACCTTTTGAGGTCCCTGAGAGGAAAGAAAAAATCAGATTTATCTCAGTTTTTTCAGGAACGGGCCATGACTTGATTGCCTCCATTTCCTCTCCCGTAAAATGGGATTCGGAAAGAATTCGCTCCATGACATCATGAGATGGATGTTTTTAAAATACCTCTAATGAACGACTTTTAATGAAAAGTTGGCTGAAAGGATAAGCTCCAGTTGGTAATGATATCATTCGGATTGCTGGCAGCTTGCTCCATGTGAGCTGTTGAAAGCAATCAAAACGCAGTGGGTTTGGTACAGTTTGCAGATCACTCTGTTTGCTCACCGTGTATGCAGTGTGTAAAATGTGTATGGGTTTCTACAGGGTGTTTTGACACTGTTTTTGCTCCTCAAACAGCACAAACAGCGTCAGCACTGCCTCAGACTGTGGTATCTTGAGGCAGAGATTACACACAGGGTATGGGGGGCTTGGTGCAGGGGAAAATTGCTGTCAAAAAAAAGGTAGGATAGGAGTGCAGAGCACCAACTACTCCACACCAGCTCCTGGTGGGATGTGAGTGAGGAAAAGCCCATTCACTTTCAAAGGTCTTACAGTATTGGCTGTGAGTTAACTTCCAGATTGAGCAAATTGCCTCGTGGTAAAATAGGTACATGATGGCTTCTGGTTTAAGATGTTTGGCAAATCCTAACTTCTGTTTACTTTCTAAACACGACCTTCCGCCAAAATAGAAATTATTTTGTAGTTGAGTGGAAAATTGAGAGGGCATTTCAGGTCAGCAGCACTTGAGGATCATGTCAAACACATAAATCATACAGAGTCAGGTCAGGTTGTGAATCCGAGGGGAAAAAAAAAATCATAGAAACACACAAGAGTTTGGGTTGGAAGGG